>BPLR01011701.1:0-85131 GCA_021605095.1 Caerostris extrusa | reverse complement strand
TCTGAACTGTATTTGGCTGTCAGCATAGACTGTTGGAGGTCATGCCTAACTCTGGAGTAAGATGACTTCTTTTTTTTTTTTTTTTTTTTTTTTTTTGCTATGAATATTTTTTACTGTTACTCTACATAATTTGTAAACTCATGTTTGTGAAAATTGCAACACCATGAAGGACTTACGCGAGTGAGCTGAAATTTTCAGGAAATGCAAATTAGCGCATGATATGTAAATGATTAGAATTTCAAATCCGTAGCGCATGCGTATGCTGAGCAGCGCCCTCTGAACGGCGGATGGATCCGAATAAACAGACGACTGTAGCGAGGCGTGTATGGTTATCGGTGGTTATCTGCTAGTGGTAAACGTTAGCTCAATCGTTACTTATGCTTCTTCGACGAAAGAGAGCGAGATTTGAACAACTTGCATAGTTTGAACGGGGGAGAATCATCGGCCTTCGTGAAGCTGGATTGTCTTATCGTGCAGTAGCCGCTCGTGTGCAGCGTAACAGCAGCAGTGATGCGTCTTTGGAAGCAGTGGACGGACGAGTGTCGGACAACTCGGAAATCGGGGGTGGACCCCGAAATGTGACGTCAGCTCGCGATGATAGACACCTGGTCCGCATGGCGCTGACGGACCAAATGCAGCTTCCTCTAGACAATTGGCAGCACAGTGGTCAATAGCTACAGGGGTTACATTGTGTGCTTCATCAATTCGTAGACGTCTGCTGCAGCGTGGACTGCGCGCAAGGACTCCTTTTATACAGGATCCCTCTCACGCTAAACCATCGCCGCCTGCGGCTACAATGGCCGCTTAGCATAGAGACTGGCGTGCTGATTGGCAGCATGTCGTGTTTTCTAACGAATCCCACTTTAATTTGTGGTACCATGATAGCCACATTCGTGTCAGATGCTATGCCGGTGAACGGCACTTTCCGGAGTGCATTATCGAACGCCACAGTGGACGAACACCTGGAGTTATGGTCTGTGATGCCATAGCATATCATGGACGATCTCAATTGCTAAGAATTGTGGGCAATCTGAACAGTAACCGGTACATCAGTGAAGTTCTACAGCCCCAAGCTGTTCCCCTCCTTCAAAGCTTTCCAGGCGCTGTATTTCAACATGACAATGCCCGCCCTCATATCGCTAGGACTGTTCAATCCTTCTTTGCAACGCGGCAGGTACAAGCTTCTTCCTTGGCCTGCGTATTTCCCGGATATGTCGCAGATTGAACATGTGTGGGATTTCGTTGGTCGGCGTCTCGCTCGTGATCCTCGTCCTGTTGCTTCTGCAGACCAACTTTGGGTGCGCATACAAACAATATGGATGATCTTCCTCAGGCAGACATTCAAAATTTGTTTGACTCCATGCCACGACGTGTAGCAGCACTTATTGCGGCGCGTGGTGGCTGCACAAAATACTGATTCCGATCTCTTGTTATTGTTTGTTTGCTTTGAACATTTACTCATTTATTTGTACCACTACCACTCAACTGTGTATTAAATTTCATTCAATTATGACGATTCCTTCATGGTGTTGCAATTTTCACAAACATGAGTTTACATTAAAAATATGTTTTATTCTCCCAATTGTTTCAGTTTTGTGTTTCAGAATTTATAACGTTAAATGGTGGGAAAATTGCAATTATTTTTACAAAAATTCAGATTTTATGCATTTTGATGCAAATTCATGAAAGCGGCATCGTTAAAAACGCAGAAGATTTGCAGCTTTACAGAAATTGATAATTGAATACACTAAAATACCGAGTGCATGCAATAGATGAGAGTTTAGTCAATATGGTTTGATTTGTCGCTCTATGGTCACTTTACTTTTCATTAGACCGGGACCTACAGTTTAATGTGGATTCGAACTACTAACAAACATCCATGCTACCGCCAAGATTCGAACCTGAAGCATCAATGGCCAAAGCACTAGCCAATTGGCCATCAGGCCGCGTTTAGTCAATAGGCTAACTTTATCAATAGTCAATAGTCAATATACTGACTAAACCTCAAGACAACGCTCTACAATCCTATTAGACCAGGATCTACAGTTTAAAGTGGATTCCGAACAATTACAAACATCCATGGTACCACCGGATCTGCGGCACCGAACGCCAAGCACTAGACATTCTGCCATTCAGGCCCTTAGATGCTGTTTTTGTAATATCATGAACGTTTCATGGATAGTATATTTCAAATTCTGTTGAATCTGGTTGATTTTCTTGAAATATAGTGACCAACATTTGCTTCATGAGTGAAGAAACAACTTGTACTATTACACAATAACAAATCAATCACTATTGTTATATTTTAAATAGATTCTATGATTTGTGATATTTTGAAATTTCGTTCTCTCATTAATTATTTTAGTCCAATGAAAAGAGCATGTTTAGGTGTTGATAAATTGAAATTCATGTGCGGATTTCAGGTGTTTGTGCTATACTTGTTTTATTTTTACATTACAATTGAATTTATTAAAAAGCTCACTTACAATCATATCAGCTTTGTCAGATGTTGCACGTACAGCTTTCACTGCTCCGTAGAACATGCTTAACATGTCTTCTACTTGCTTTCTGTAAGATTCACTTAGTTGTTGTAAATATCTGTTTATAAGATTCAGATTCGCTTCTGATTCTTTTAAACGCATGTTCAACTTAACAAGAACAGATTCTTTTTGAATCAGCGTCGCACTGTCCACACTACCTTGTTTTGAAGGGTCTGACAGCAAAGTTTCTGTCCAGTTAGTATTTTGCTTTGGCAATGTCACTTCAGCGTTCTTTACAACTTCTGGACAATTGCAGCTGCGTTTGGTAGAATCATGTACATTGTTGTTGTTCTGTGATATAAAATGTTCTTCCTTCTTTGGCAATTTATCGTCTATCTTAGCCCTTGGATTATTTTTTGAAGTATTGTAGTTATTAAGTGAAGTATAATTAGAACTATCCATACTAATTTGTGAAGACTTTATATTTGAAGAATGTGAGTCTTCTGAAGTTCTGTTCATTTTATGTTTATCAAATGAATTTCCGGACTGTTCAAATAACTTTTTATAAAATGAACTGATATTAAAGAAACTAGTGAACTCTTTACTTTTTTTCATAGTTTCATCCACAATCAATCTATTACTTGTAGAATTAAGATTTTTAGAATGTATGGAAGAATTCAATTTATTTTCGTTAGTTGAAATAAAGCTAGGCTCAGGCATTTCACTTGCCCAAATATTGTCACAAATATGTTCCTTTCTCAAGATTATTTTTCTGTAAAATAAGCAAGCTGGTTGGTTCAAACTTGTATCCTCAAACTGTGAGTAGGAACAATATTTTCTCCTTATGTAGCACAATTTTGTTAGCTGAGAAGTTTCTTCCTTCCATATTTTTTCCTTCGTTACATTCGTCTCTGTATTATTGGAATTCCTGTAATTATAAGAAATACAGTAAAATTTAATATTTCTATTATTCGATTTTAAATGAACAAATTTCATAAATATCATGATATATGGATTGAAGAGAGAGCATTATGCATTTCACAGAGCTCTACGCATTATGAATTTATTAGTTCAATAAGCCAATGTGCGTATTATATAGATTTGTAGTGCTGTGGGTTGTGCAGCTCTGGATTGTAGCTGGGTGTGATTGGTTTGAGACTTGAGACAGGTTTGAGAACTCACAGCTTTATTTACACAAGCACAAACACCGCATACACATAATTAACTATAAACAATATTTAACACATTTTAAAAACATATAATAAAAATATTCGCGGAAGTATCCCATTTAGATACCAAATAAAAGATACCCAAGTACGCGTTGGATGCGCGAAATATACTTCCTCTTAAGGTGAGAGTCTGTAGGTCAACTTACACACTGGGTTGTGCTAAATATATTTCCTTTCGGGATGAGCGATTACAAACTAAATGTTTCTCAGCGCGAGCGCCGATTCCTCTCGAGCTCGAGGTCTACTGACGATTTCTCTGAACGCCACAAAGACGCTCGCGAGTGGAGAATACTCCGGCCCAACGATAGATTTTTTTGCCGGTCCGAGGCAAAGCTTTTAAACTAAAAACTTAATATGTTTGCTGGACAGTTAACTAAGATTTCTCCTGAACGCCAGTAAATGAAGAAAAGCTTAAAAAATTATGAAGATGGTTTGAAAAAATTGCTCTTGAGTTCGAACGCAGATTTCAAGATTTCAGTGCCATTCAAACAGGGAACCATGCTTACATATTAGGCAGTTAATTAATTCTTAATCACAATCATTATAAATATGCCAAAGCTAGAGTTTTAAAATCTGATCGATAGTAAGTTTCAAATATTCTATTTTCCATGGATAAAAAAAACTGTTGCTCATATACTTGTATATAAAATGAACTTAATAAAACATCAATTTTTTAAATTGTAATTGTTTTTAAAATTTTAGTTATCTTGCCCGCCAAACTTTTCTTTCGAGGCCTGGACGGAGTTTCTTATGTTAAAATTCTGAATCAGCAAAGGTGAAAAAAACTGTGCTGAGAATCACTGATGTAACAGAGTTTCAGTTTTAAAATACATTAAAAAAATACATTTAATTTAAAAACTAATTCAGAGATTATGAATAAATTTTTTCCAATTGTGATGAGCAGGTTTGAACAAGCAGATTGTAGCTGGGTATGGTTGGGTTGAGATACTTGGTTGGAGAATTCACAGCTTTGTTTACCCAAACGCAAACACTACAATTACATACAATTAGATCTAAGCCGAAAAACCGAAACCCGGTTACGCGCAGGGGGAATGAAATATACTCCCTCTCCGGGTGAGAGCTGTAGGCCAACTGATGCGCCAAGTATATTTCTTGTCTGGATGAGAGACTATAAACTAAACGTTTCTCAGTGGGAGAGCAGGTTGCGCTGTACTTCCTCTCGGATGAGAGTCTCGAGACCGACTGATCATTTCCCTGAACACCAAAGGAGGGGGGCGTTCTTGCCAGTTTGTAGGAGGGAGCTCTGTTATACAAGTACATTTGCTTTATTTATTATTTTTCTTCAAAGATTTGAATAATAATGTACGTAGAATTTATTGTACTTATAAATTATTCATTATTGCAGCAGGATTTTACAAAGAGAAATAAATTTCAAAGAATTTAAATTTTTGGTGGTTTTAATATTAAACAGAAAAAAGAAGAACGATAAAAATATAAATTTTGCATTAAATTTTGGTACAAAATTAAAAAAGTTTTAATATGTTTAAAATATGAGAAAAATAAAATCACCATTGCATAAGCTCTTAGGGCAAAACAACAGTAAGAGAATCCTTTAATAATTTTATTTTACAAAATAAAAAGTAGTTATGAATAAAACATTTCTCAAACAAACAAATTTTATTAATTGATTTTTAGTTAGTAAAATTAACTAATTTTTTATAAAGATTAATCATGATTTTAAGAAATTTGTTTCAATGTGAAAAAAAGAAAAAGATTTCAGTTAGTTGTCGTATTTCAAGGAAAGAAAATTTTTAAGATGTAAGAAAAAAATATTGCAAAAAGATTTACATTTCATTTAGAAAAAAATGTGTAAATTTAATATTATATGCAGTAATATTGAAGATTTATAATTTGTTAGCTTAAACATAATTGATAGTAATTAATGACAAATAAAGTACATGCAATACTAATCAACAATCATTTACGTGAAATTCAAAATTATTGTATTTTAAGCAAAAGGAAAAATCACAATAGCTAGTATATTTGCTAAGAATCACGTTTTTACATACTTTGTAATAGAATTCTGGGAATCTTCTTTTGACTTTACATGGTCTGTTCCTAAATAAATAAAAAAAAAATTAAATAATAAATATATAATATCTGAAATAAATAAAAATTAATTTACTTTCTTTTTATCCATCAAATACAGCGGTACTTCAAAAAGTGAACACCATTTTGCTGTTTTAAAAGTGACCACCATGAAAATTCTTCGCTTTGAAAAGACAATGTATTGAAGATTTTTGTTGATTTCATTGAAGATTTTTGAAGATTTTTTCGTTTATATCTATTGTTTATTATTTGCATTTTAAAGAAAGTAATTTTAATTTCAAAAACATTTGTTAGAAAAAAATCTTTATTCAGTTTTTCTGTTCATTTCGACAAAGCTGATTTATTTATTCATTATTCATACAAGAATGAATAATATTATCTTTCATTCTTTTATCATTTTTTAATTGAAGTTTTGAATTGAGTTTCTTTAAATAACAATGTTTTTTGAATTGATAGTTTTGAATTGAGTTTCTTAAATAACAATGTTTCATGAATTGATAGTTTTGAATTGAGTTTCTTAAATAACAATCTTTCTTGAATTGATAGTTTTTAATTGAGTTTCTTAAATAACAATGTTTCTTGAATTGAAACAAAGTTGTATGTATTTTTTCTACAACAGTCTGAAGAAATGTATTGAATCTTTCTTCTTAATCAGAAATGCTAGAAAGCTTGTCACCTTTATTAGCTTTCATAAAATATTTCCAATACATGCTTAAAAATAGCGATTCAATTACTGAACAAATACCTCCTCTAACCCTTTCTTAAGCTATAAAATAGTTTCAAGGTCTTTTGGATATTTATGAAATAAACATTCCTTTTAAAATCCTTCTTGTTCTCTTAATATTAAATTCAAGAATCTTGTTGAAAGACATTTATAAAGAATATAGAAAAAATCGTTAATTTGGTTGGTCTGTAATAAAAACCAGTCTTAAGTAGAAATATGCTAGTCTTTCTTTGAAGGTTTTACATTGTCTAATGCAGAGGTATTCAAACTTTTAGATTTGATCCTTACTTAACAAGAAAAATTCGATTTCACTCTTCCTTCCGCCCTTCTACCTTTTTGTTATTAAATAACATAGAAGTTTTAATGTTTTATTCAATATTTATATTAGCAATAAATGAATAGTTGTAACCGCTCCTTTCGTATATCTGGCAACACCTACTGCAAGACATCATCAGAGCCCTCTTTATACTGACTGAACATACTCAATATTGAACAGGGATTCCTCCCATGTAACCAAATGGTTGAATGTCATACTTTTATTTTTTATTTTAGTATTAACTTTTGATGTTTGTCCGTATGCAACTTAAACTACAATAAATAGTTGTCGCAAAACTTGGACACATAATTAACCCTATTTCCTCCTTTCATACAGTATAAATTTTTAATTCAAAATTAAAGTATTCAGAATATTATTATTATTTGTTGCAAATCAGTTATGTAGTGTGCAGGTTAGGCAATCCAATTGTAACTGGATGTGGTTGGGTTGAGATGCTTGAGGCACAGATTGGAGAACTTACAGCTTTGTTTACAACACCACACACATACAATATGTAACACATTTAAAGACATATGTTCTAATTATGTATTTGTGAAACTTTCCACTTCTAAGCCGAAAACCCGATATGCGCGGGATGCGCATAATATACTTTTTCCTGTGTGTGGGAGTCTCTAGGCAACTGACTGTTTCTTCTGAACGCCACATGGATTGCTCTCCCCAATGCATAGGAGGCAGCATGGTTACGATTGTATTTAAATATAACGAATACAAACTACTAAATATTCAATTTCAATTTAGAAATATAATCAAAATTTTTTAATGTATCACTCATAACTGCAATAAATACAACATTTTCCTTTGAAATACAATTAAAAAGTTGCTCATTTTGACTTGAATTGATAGTATTCATATAAAAAAAACACAGCTGCATAAATGTGTTGTTAATATTAAATCAGGGGAATGCCTTACCAGTAGTCACAGAGTAATTATTGGTAATTTAAACATTCTTAATTGATATAAAATTTTATGAACACAAATTCAATTATTGTGCTCATAAAATTTTTACATCAACATTATTTTTTATCAATTTTTTATGAACATAAGGTGAGTTAATTTATGTAAGTAAGAAAAATGTCTTTCTCCCTTCTCATTATATGCTTTAATTTTTGAAAACCATTCGTCTAATACATGAAAATCCATAAATTAAAAAAAAAATTCTCTTAGAGAGGGTTATTAATAAGAAGAGATGACTTCTCTTAGATATTTTAGTGACGATATCGTTTGTGAAAGGAATATTTTCAAATCAATTAATTACCATTTGTTTTAGTTCGTTTATTCAGGTCCCCATGTTCGTTCTCTTCTTCAATTTCATCATATTCGTAAACCATGGAATATCCTATCACTCTAAAAACGCTTAACGGACAATAATGCTCCTTGCCATGATGGCTGAATATTATCACCTGGAAAAGAAAAAAGACACATTTTTTTAAAAAAATGACAAAATGTAAGAAAGCAGCAGAAATCATTTTTCTGATCATCTGGTTTATAAATTCATTTTACTGAAATAAATTTTGAATTTATTTAATCAATAATTTTTTATTCAATTGATTCACTCCTTATTAATTAAATGGTAAATCAGAATTCATCTTCTTTCAGAATAAGATTATGCAGATTTACCTTCACTGATTCTATTTATTTTTATCTTTTCTATCTGATTTCAAGAGAATAAAATTTCTGATCCAAAAGAAATTTAAAAATTAACACATGGTTGAATATTTATGGCAAGTATTATCTACCTTTCAAAGATTGTGATAGTCTCAATCTTATACTTAGATTACTCCTACTGAGACTGCAGAACTAGAACTACCGAAAAGTAGTAATCTTTTGCTTATTGAAATTGAATGGATGAGCTACTGTTTGATGTATCATCGGACTGCATAATTTAACAATAACATTATGTTTCAATTTCATTGGAGGAATTGCAACAACTTTAAATTTAAAAAAAAATGGAAATGATCACTAAGCGAAGCAATATTTGATATTTATTAATCGAAGTTTATTAAGTGATTTGATTAATAGTAGCTCTTTATCAAATTCCACTATTATTTTAATAATTATATATCTCACTGATTAATTTATTAATAGTTGCATATCGGAAAAGGTTCATCATTCTAATGAGCATTTTCCAAGTTACTGACCATGTATGCAAAAAAAAAAAAAAAAAAAAAAAAAACCTACTACTACTAATTTAAAATATTTTACTTTACTATCAGTAAACATTTCTAAGAGCTTCCGTTCTCGCTGTCGAACTTATATTATTTTATTTTATCTACTCCGTTAGCTTCGTAGCATATATATTATTCATTCAGCACAGTTGCTTCATGTACGACGTCAGAGCTGGCTGCGCCATGTATCGCTAATAATATTTATAAAATAATAGTCAACACACTGTTTCAAATATATTAGATACCCAATAATTTTTCATTTCTTTTCACAGTACAAGAATATACATTTTAGGATATGTTTAATTAAAGGATTTACATTCAATTTTTAAAAACATATGTTTATTTTTAAAGTCCTATGGGTATTTTTCAATGTATGAGGTGATAAAACAGTATGTGTTTCTTTTTTTTTTTAATATAGCGCTTAATTTTTTTAGAAACGACATGTTTTTGCGTGCCATTTAATGAACTTTAAATATTAATAGTATTTTTTTTTTTCTTAAATTACTATTAATGAAAATTTTGAAACATTTTAATTAATATTATAGTACTTGAACTTTAATTAAAGAATTTTTATTTAAATTATCCTTACCTTAATAAATTTTCCAAGATTTCGGAGAGTGAGTGGAAAGGTCTGCATCGATCTTTGATTTCGCGCTTCAAAAGTTCCGAGATGATTCCACGTTTGAGTGGGGTAAATGTTACTCCAGAATACAGAAAATTCTTTTGGTGAAGATGAATATAGCTCATAGTTCGCTAATTCAATCTGAAATTTACTTTAACAGTTAACATAAAATTTAAGTACGAGTGCCTAATCTAGTTAAATAATCAAAAATGTTGTGTTACAATTATAGCATTGTCGTTATTTTCTATAAATAAAAAAAAATTCTTACTGAATTTTATTGTGAATTTGTAAATGATTATTTCATTTGTTTTAATTCGAATAATTGTTATTTGATTTAATTTCGCCACTTTAAAATAATGCCAAGATAACATCTATTCTTTCCATCCATTAAATCATTCTGAATATTGAAATGTCAATAATTTTCATATAAAAGTTTAAATTCGATGTAGACAGAGCGAAGTTTTACCTGTGAAATTTAGTGATTGAGGAAATTAGAGTAAAATGAGTTTCATTACATTTTTTTTTTTTGGCAACTACGTACCATTTTCGGAGTACCATCGAGAACGAAGTCCCCGTAACCTCCTCATCATAAATTATATTTGAATTACTTAATTATTGTGGCTACTTACTTAATGTCAGGAAGGTCATGAAAGAGGAAATTACTAAAATTTTTGAGTTTAATAAAAATTGAGAAAAAAAAAAAAAAAAGTTTTGAAACTAATAATAAATTAAAAATTAAATGTAAAAACTATGGTACAATTTGGACCAGTTGCAGATGCCATATAATAATAATAGATATTGTGAAGAACAAAAATGTTTATTGTTTTTTTAGATAAATATTTTTGCCTTTCCTTTATATCTTAAAAAAGGGTAAAATGTAATAAAAAAAAACCTAACTGCAAGTCACTAGTTGGCATGGTGAAATGTAAGCTTTACATCGTTGCAGAAAAGAACAGAGTTTGCGATCCCAGGACAGTAAACAGGGAATTAGCTCAGTGCTAATCAGAGGGCATTTTCAAGAAACTTCTTAGAAATTTTGAGTAAGTAATTTGAAATAAGATCAATATGAGATCTTTGTGGATTATTTTCCTCTAAAAAAACCAGGGTACGTCAGTAATCGTCACAAGAGTTTCGTTTTGGAACGCTTATAGTCTGTCCAAATTTTGAAAGATTTGTTGTTCCTTTTTGGTAATGTTGACAATTTTAACCATTCAATAAATAAAAAATAAAGTGTAATAAAAAATATTTATAAAAAATTGAGTTTTTTTCAAACACCATATAAAATAAATCAAATGGAAAGGATCGGCAATATTTAATAATTCAAGAGACAGATAATTTTATAATAAAAAGAAAATTGAATTAATCTCAGCATGTTATAGGCAAAAAAATTAAATATATCGCTATAATTATTATTACAAAAGCATAAATAATTTACAATATTTTTAAAAAAGAAAACAACATTCTTACAGCAAATATATGATAACAAAATAAATAAATAACCTGTGAGGCTTCAATGGTATCACATAACTCAATAATAAACCATGCTTTAATACGACAAGGATTCAACATGTACTCGTCGACTTTTCATTGAGAATAGACTTTCCATATTTCGTTTCTCTGTTAGATGCTAAGATTTTAGCGCCGCATTTTGATGATGCGTAATTCAGTTTTCTTTTGAAGTTTTCGGAACGGGAATTTTATCTCGCTTTTCACTTTCCACTGGAATAAAGAACTGTATTTGAAAGTATTCTTAGTAGTAAAAGTACTACTTACGAACTTATTTAAATTGAACTTCTCTTTTATATATATATATAGTTTTTTCTTAAGAAACAAACTCTGACAGTGAGATATGTAGTTTATATTTAAATAGTGCATGTAAAACAGCAACTTTCACCGACACATTATTTATATGAAGTATATGGTGAACACTGATTTGTTCTGATTGATGTTTTTATTTCATGGAATTTTAAAAAATAAATCTTGTATCATTTTATGTCTTGTTGTCGCTGTTTTAAATGCCAAACACTTGGATTACTCTCCACTGGAACGGTACATATTTAAAAGATCCATTATTATCCAGGATACATCACGGAGTCTTTTACAGTCTATCCCCATTTTGCTGCTACAGTACACTTTCTAAAAAATATTTTACACTGGCATCTGAGGAATTTGCACATTCTTCACGCCCAATCGAAAGATATTCCAACTTCAGATTTGTCATGCCCATACTCGACATAAGTACGAGAGCTTTCGTTTTGGTTTCACATGCTAGGTATTGTACCAAAAAATCCGTTGGTCGGAAGCCTAAAGCACTATCCACTAGGTCTCTTCAAACATACTTTGTATCTACATAATTTTTATCAACATTTCATGATTTTTTTAAAATAATCAACAACAACAACAACAAAAAATTAAAAAATATCAATTTTCAAAATTTTATTATGTAATAAAATTATTTTCAACAAGTAATTAGAATAAGAAAAATAAAAACAAACAAGCAAATGAAAAATTGAATTTTTGTAATCAACTGAAAAGGAGAGAAATAATTAGGTTGATCTGATTACCGTAATTCATAATAGACAAAATGATAAGAAAAAGCATATGGTATTGGCTAGTTATTGAAAGTGAAAATTCGATATATTCGTTGAGAAAAAGTAAGACACAGCTACAGTATTACAGTAATTAACAGACATTACAGTAAAAATTTCCTAAGATCACGCGGTGCAATCAATTGTAAAAAAAATTATGAGTATTAATTTAGAGTTTATTTATTTATTTATTTTTTTAGTTTTAAAGAATTTTGATTTTATAATGCTTCGTAAAATAGTAAATCAGCTTCTTTGCTTTCTTTAGTTTTTCTTTTTAAAAGTAACAGAACACTAGAGCCTTATCTTATTTTGAAACTATATATAACGTTTTAAACAAGACATTTCTTGTTGCAATATTTATTTATCTTAGGGTGTTGTCTTAGAAACAAACAAACATAGAAATCACAATTTGTCATTACAAAACTTGCATTTTTTAAAGCTATTACACTTTTTTTTTGTCGTGAATACATTTACATATTGATGTTTATTTTCATGTATTATGACATATTTATAGCTTATATGTTTATTGTAATTACTTATATAAAATAGATGTCCTTTTAAAATCTGAAACTGAATGTCTCATCCAAATAAATTCTCGGCCAGCAATTTTTTAACATTTTATTTCCATAAAAGATGAAAAAGTATACACTTTATCTTCTTTGATAAAATGCGCTATCAATTTATAGAAGTGATAGTTTAGAATTTTATTTGTATTGCAATGGTTACTATCGTTTTTAGATAGAATTACAAACTTATCTCAAACAATATAATATTCAAGATACATTATGCAGTTGTTTTCTTTACGAAATCAAACTTTAATTCATGTTTATGTGGCATAAGTATGGAAAACAGGAATATTATTTTACTAAGACAAAAATAAATTGGATGATTGAAAGGGAATAATGGAAATAAAAAAATTATGTATAAAAATTCTTCAATATCATTTGAGAATTGCAAATGGTATCTTTAGGGAACATTATTTCTTTTAAATTAGCGACATTTACCTTAGTATTACTACAATCAAAAAGTTCTCAGAATTTGCATTCACAGCAATCCGGGGTGGAAAATTCGTTGTTTTTTAGGTTAGCACCAAATTAAAACTAGATTAGTTTGGTTTGGTTTGTCGCTCTATGGTCATTTCGTGCATACTTTGGGCTAATTAGACCGAAACCTACAGTTTAACGTGGATACCGAACCACTCACAAACATCCATGTCATCGCCAGGATTCGAACCTGAAGCCTTTGATATCAACGGCCAGAGTAAAACTAATAGTGGATGTCTCAATTTATTGAGAATGGTAGACAGAAAAAAAGTTTTTAAAAAATTACAGTAAAGCGACTTCATAAGTTCACATTATCCAATCAATTATAAGAAAATTATGAGTATTAATTTAGTTTTTTTTTTACCGTAATGGTTTCACCAAATTTGAATTTGTAATGCTTAGCAAAGTAGATAATCCACTTTTGTCTATAAATAGTAAAAATAATGGGATTGTGGAACCTTATCGTATTTTGAAAATATATAACGAGAAAAGTAAAAGCATTATCATTGAGTAACAATATATAAATTTTCTCTACGATCCTCAACCCAAACGTTAAAATTTCCTAAGTTGAAAATTCTCTAATGGAAAGAAAACTGTCATTTGGACAAAAGAAAATGATATTTTCCTATGTTTTCATCATAAAGTTACCATTCATTACGAATTTAACACACAGATCCAAAATTATAAATAAGAAACAAAAAGTTAGACATTTTCGTTGCTTACAAAACTCTATTAAAAAAATAGCCAATAAAACTAGCCAGTTGGTTTTGCTGTATAACAATGCCCTGCACAACAATATTAATGGTTAAAAATTATTTTACCAAAAAAATTACGTTACTAATCTTGAATATTGCATACATCTGATCTCGCACCAGCTAACTTTTTCCTAGTTTGAATCGAAGGAAAAACATTTATGTATTTCTGCGAAGGTCATTGAAAATGCCATGTCAAACAACTGATAACGCATTCATATATTAAGTTTCGAGTAATATTTTCTGTACGAATGCCAGAGCGTGAATACATGAAAATAATACTGTCAAGGAAGTTCAGCATAAATATGTTGCAAATTCAATAAATAAGTTTCTAAAATTCATTCCAGTAACTTTTTAATCTTGTAGCTTATCACACTATAAATGTGACAGAAAAATTTTCCTTAATTAAACATACTTTAAAAAATATTGAAATGGATTTTTTTATTGTTTTATTGTCATTTAAAAAAAGACTAACCAGTAGATAAATTGACTAAATTAATCGAAATTTCAAAGTCATCAGAAACACTAATTGGAAAACATTAAGCAAAGGGAGAGTAAATTGGTTTAATATTCTGAGGAGGAGGCCTCTGGACCACACTGAGCCAATAAAAAGAAACTTCTCTAGTAGTGTATTACAGAAATATAGGCATAGAAAACAGGAGTATAAAAAGATTTCCCTAGGAAGGTCATCAATTATCAGTTATTTAGTAAAAAACAAACAAACAGATTTTGCAATTTGTTTATTTTAGTTAATGGAAATATTTTTATCGTGCAACGTATACTGTATTGGAACTCTGATTGTGGTAACGATTTATTTCTAATGGATATAAAATATATACATTCACAAAAATTGATTTTGTCTCTAGTCTCCAGTCTCGAGTACAATCCATTACTGGGTTTTCTTAAGTCGTAGGATACCTTTAATATCACCTTGTGTTCTTAATTCGAAAGGAGCTATTCTTGGAAAGAGCTATTTCAAAAGAGCCACTCTCAGTATAACCCATTATTGGTTTTCCTTAAAGTCACAGGGTACCTTTATTATCACATTATGTTCATAATTCAAAAGAGCTATTCTTGGTTACATTAATATTTGTAAGTGTCCTATATCATTAATTTTTAATTTAGGTTACATTAAAATCACATGGAAAATCTAGATGACGTCGCCAGACTTCTAATACTGAATATTTACTTAATTTCTTCTTTCAAAAATATCATGATAATACAAACCGACAATCAATCAATAGTTCTTTTCTTGTTGTGTATGTGAAAATATGTTGTTTTAAAAGGATATGAATTCTGAAAGAAAAAAAAAGCATAAGTGCAACTAACATAGGTATAAATTATATTATTTAATTCAGTTGCTTGTCATTTCTATAGGGCTGATCCAGTTATTAAAATTTCAACTTTCTTGATTACTTTTAAAAATTCATAACTGAAAGAAAAAAATTATGATTCAATAAACTTTTTCACTGAGAACAGAAACTATGCTACTCAGAAATTTTATCAAGTACAAACACTACGATTTCACCAGATAGGGGGCACGTTAATTCTGCAGGATGGAAAATCCATTGTTTTTGACGGTGCAATTGGAACTCATTCTCTCCGCCCTATCACATAATTCATTCTTAGAGATATTCGTTCAATATTATAGCGACACCAAGGATCTTTTTTAATGACCTTAAAAGTGGTATATAAAATATTTGCAACTGTGCTTATTTGCAAAAGATCTTCTTCATTGACGTAACAGCCCCATAGTGACCAAGGCGGTCTGCCCACTGGCAGATTTCAATACAGGTGTTTTCTTTTTACGGGGTAGGGTTTTCAGCCCTACGCTCAACGCTCTACAGTCATATTTGACCAGGACCTACGGGTTTAAAATGGATTCCGAACCACTACAAGCATCCATGCCCCCACCAGGACTCGAACCCGAAACCTGTGGCACCGAGAGCCATATTTTCGACAGATCGACATCAACCAATTGAAGTAATGCTTCACTTTGCAAAGTGCTGATAAACAGATTCCACTTTTGTGACCTTGTCCCCCTTCAAAAAAATAAATAAAAGAATAAAAGGATTTCTTTTTACCATTGCTATTCAAGAGGAAGAATAAATTCTTCCTCTTGAATAGAAATGCTAAAAGAAACTGAATTAAATCTAATCCTGTTTTAATGTTAAAAACTTAAGTATGAACTAAGATTTAGAAATACCTTGTTTATTTAATTCCTCTTCTTTCCATGCGTTGAAAGTTGGTGGCAACGGATTATTCGTAGTAGAGAGTTTCCAATTATTACTGCCAATGTATTTAACAGTTTTGAATGATTCTAGTGCAGCACCGGGAACATTTTTCAAGCTTTCTATATCATATACATTTTCGGGCAGTTTTTTGGAAACAATTTTCAGTGATTTTTCGTTTCTGTCCAGTCATAACTATAAATTAAATCAATAACTTCATTAATAATGCTTCTATTCATGTTAAAATTTATTATCACAGTAAATTTTGCCATAAGAGACGTTCATAGTGGGTACTATATTGACCAATAAACTAACAATATTTATTATTTAAGAAGTATATTAACAATATTATCTAAGAAGTAATTACTAAGCATTTAAATGTTATTTTAAATGTGTATTTAAATTTCAATCATTTTTTAGACCAAAATTAATTCTAAATTTTCAGTTTAATAATAACTAATGAACTGATTTTCACTATAGATAGATTGAAAGACTAAACTTTTATTAAAAAGATTAAAGCTTGATTAATTTGTTTAATAATTTTAACACAATAGTAATAAATATTAGTGTTAACTAATTTTTAAATAAATGCTTCGATTTAAAAAAATCACTTTAAATTGCATTATAAATTACCCTGCGCGTTATAAAAAAAATAAATAAAAATAAAAGCTTCATGCTATGAAAATTTAACAAAACGCAAAAAGATACATCTAATACACCTGGTCTACGGCAAAAGCGTAATTATCGCACTGCATGATACACGAAACCACAAGGGGCTCGCTTTGTAAACAGGCGGAATCTCCGACTTGTTCAATCACTTCACAAAAATAGAGAAACACAACACTTCTTGTCGAATCGTCGCAGAACAATCTTCTCCTTCTCCAAAAACCTTTCTTTAAGAAAATCCGTTAAGAGGATGGGGGTCAGCTTCCTTCACTTCTTATTGAAATCGACACTTCCTCAGCCTTATGGTCTATCACTAATCACGACTCATCACGTATTCTATATTCCATCTGTATTTGTTTCGACCTGTGATGGTCGAACAGGCAATTGCTAATTTCATGATGTATCATTATCCACATGTCATGATGTATCATTATGGAACATTATCTGCTGTTAAATTTGAATGGCAGGTTGTTCTCATTAATACAAACACTAATTGCATGTAATATAAATATCCACAATACTACTTATCCGCTTTCAAATTTGAGTGTTAGGCTGTTATAATGCACTTGTTAAAGAATATACATTCCTTTCCCGTGGGAACGAAAATGCTATATCTCTTCTGGTGGGAAAAATGGTACAATGATTTAATATTTTCTTAAAAATAGTTACTAAAATTTGTGATTAATTTATATCAATAATCAAAGTCAAATCATTTATCAGTTTAAACTTACTTAAAAGTTTTTATAACAAACTTCTTTTAAAAACAATACTTTATTATTAAAAAGTTTGTTTGTTTTTAATTATAATTATCTACACTAATTAGAAATGCTATGAAAATACAGATACATTTTGTTAAAGGCTTATGAATTTGTTTAGTTTTGGGCAATAAATATTTTTCAAAGAAGTTTTCTCACGACAGAATTTTGGATTTATGATTAATAAAAATAAGAATAACTACTAATGTTAATCTATCACGTATTTGTCATTATTTTTTTTAAAAATCTACGTTCAAATAATTAACATAATCAGCATTTAATAAAACTAAAAATAAAACTTAACTCAAAAATAAAAAACTAATATTTATGATTTATAAGCATTATTTGTAAAGGATTATTTATACAGCTTCAATATGAAACAAAATTTGAATAATATTTCTATAATAACAAACTTAAAAATTGTAATATTTCTATAATTCTATTTACTCTTTTATCTTCTAAAATTTTATTTATTTGGTAATTATAATACTTAGAAATGTTTTATTTAATAGTATTTATAAAAAAATATACTTTTTAAAAACATTTTTTGGGTGAAATTAAAAAATCAAATGAAAATCAAAAATGAAAACCATTTATAGAAGTTCATTTTTTAACGAGCATAATATACAAATAAAGATCATATTTAAAAGTACTTTCCGTAATAGCACATTTAAATAAACTAAATAAACCATAGCAATAAAGCAATACTAAATAAACATAATAATATAGCAATATAAAATTAAATATAAACGATATAAATATCATAGCAATAAAACATTATCCCAGAATTAAATTTCTTGTGAAACATAATTTATAATATGTGTGAAAAGCATTATTTTAATTATCTTTATTTGATCGTTACATAATGAACCAAAATGTATTTGCAAAGTTAGTGTTATAATAAAAGGTTTCAAATGAAACTTCTATTGATTCTCCAGAACTAAATGAATTATAATTTTGAGAAAAATATAAAGATAGTGTTCAATGTGTTGTAGGCTTACTATATTTCCTACATTATTTATCCTACATTAAATCGTTCAGTTCAGTATTGTGATATTGTTGTTCTCACATTAATAAATCTATCCAGATTAAATATCTTTTTCTTTGTCGAGCTATTCATTTCTTTGTTTATATTTCTTGAAAAACTTAATTTTGGAAACATGGTTTTTCGTAAAAAGGATGAAAAAAATTAATATCGATTGTTTTATTTCAATTTCGAATTTATTGTTCTACAACAGTTTTTTCTTTCTCTAATATGAAAAATTGTCTTTCGAATCAAAATTTAATTTGACTGATCTATATTTTGAAAAAGTCTTCCAATTCCAATATAATTCAAGTTTTTCTTTTTTTGCATGTTTAATTGTTTTTGAAAAACATTATTCTTCTCAAGTTTTATTTAAAATGAAAAAAAATGTTAATCTGCAGTATTCATATATTTATTAAATAATTATAATAGCTTTTAAAAATAAACATTTAATAGCTAAATACGTATAATAAAATATAAATTTAAAATAAATTGTAAACAAATAAAAATAAAGCTTATTATAACAAATTACTAATTAAAGTTCTCGCATAAAGTCATAAATAATAAGTGAATTAAGTAGTTATAATTAAGTCCCTTTAAACAAACTATTAGATAAAAAAAGACATTAAGCATAATAACGAAGTGGCTTGTAAAAAATTTAGCATGGTCATATTTTAAATTTTATTGTTCACTAAAATAAAAATCCAATAAAAATCTTTCAACTCTTTACTAAGCAATTTTGTCAGCCAACATTTTTAAATCCAATAAAAAACTTTTGACATGAACCTGAAAGTAGGATCCTAAAAAATAATACTTCTTTATAGCAACAGTTAAATTCTAAGTTGGTTAGATTGGTTGGATATTCATGAGCTTTAAAAACGCATTTTAATTGTTTTGGTATAGATTCGACAAAATTCTTAATAAATACAGGATCTATTTAGTACCAAATAGATTTTTGGTTGTTGTTTTAAATAAGTGTTATGTTTTTCGGATCCTACTTTCAGGTTCATGTCAAAAAATTTTTACTGGATTAAAATCTGTTGACTGAGAAGGGGATTTAAGGATTCTATACAGTTTTAAAATTATAATTGAATATACAAGACATTATGCTTAAGATTGTTCTATAACTAGAAGTCATTCTGATGACGAAGATTTTTTAATGTAATTTAAAATTTATATTTAAGATATCAGCATGCTTATACTGTTTTATAATATCTTTAATAAATTAGAAATTTGATAATTTATTGGCTGACACGCAGCTCACACTGTAACTCATCATTTTTAACGGTTAAAAGTAAATCTTTTTTGAAATTCCTCTTTCGATTTTCCTTGTACCATTATGCTACCACCAACTCCGAATATATTAAATTTGCTTTCATCAACAAGTACAACAACACTGTTCCAATATTCCAAGGAACATTTTTCTTTTTCTGGCAAAAAACATTCGATATTTTTAATTATTTACACTACTAAAATTTCTTCTTTGTCATCCGACCGTGGCATAAGAATGATTGGACAATCCTGTGACGTATATTTCATAACATTCCTACTATACTGTTGTAAGTTTTGCTACAAATAATCTTAAATTTGCATTTATTTTTTAATTTAAGCTTCGCTTTGATCCATTGGACCTCCGGGATTTTGATTTGCTGCTTATTCTATATTGTTTCTGTTATATTGTTTCATTTTATGATAAAAAACCTAACTGAAGCATTTAAAACAATTTCGTTATCTTTTACAATAGTATAATGCTTATCTAAATGCAAAATAGTATAAAGCTTTTCTAACACCTAATTTAAGAATTTCTAAAGGAATATATGCTTATCTTATCTAACCATGGTGATTCTTGCTAAATAAATAGATGAAAACAAATTAATATTCTAAGTAGACGATTTTATTTAATGTGGAAAGTTGAACTCTAAAACATTTATTTATTATTAAACATTATGTCAGGCAATTGTGAAGTAACTCTATATCCTATGCATATTTTTTGGGACATTTATTTAATTTTAAATATTTTTTTCTGTCTAATGCAGCTGGCAAACACTTAGACAGCTTGGTATTGGATGCCTTAAGGCAAGCGCTGCACAGACGTACTCACACACAGGGCGCGCGTGTAACTTGCAGATAAGCCACGGACGCGGAGTAACAATGCCCCCCGCAACGCTCTACGATCCTATTAGACCGGGACCTACAGTTTAAAGTGGATTCTGAACCACTACAAACAACCATGGCCCCGCCGGGACTCGAACCCGAAACCTATGTTACCGAGCGCTAGCCACTCGGCCATTCAGGCCCTTAATTTTAAATATAGTTGTTCATATCTTTTTTCAGAATGTAATGAATGTTCGATTAAATAAATCATTATTTTTTTTGAATAAAATGTAACTTTCATGAGCCATCAAATGAAATTTTTAATTATTTCTACTTCTTTTCTTAAAATTATAACAATAATCACGCTTTATGAAAACTACTGTGAGGCACTGTTTTATTTTTAATAAATGGAATAAATTAAAAAAGTGATCAGGATATAAATTTATTGACGGTTTCCACTTTTAAAATAATGATGCAAAATCCCCTGGAAAATATTGTTTTTAAATAATTTGCAACACTTTTCAAAAATGTGGTTATATTTAAATTTAAAAAAAAAATATTTATTTTGTTGTTGTTTATTTCATTCTTTAATATTAAACTGAACAATTGTTGTTCTTATTATCGTGTTCATGGATTTAAATATAATTATCAATGTCAGATCAAGTCATAAGTCTTCTCGATAGCGGCCGCAAGCAACGGCGCCGCTTCACTATACAGGACTTCTCTTAAGTTGGCCTCGATTGGCACCATACCCAATTGCAAAACATGAGGAGTGAGTGCTGGGCACTCAAGAATGTTCTTAGATGTTAGAAAGCGCTGCGGCAATTTCTGCAAGGGATGTAATCCCTGGTCTTGTCTGGGAGAATCTTCCTCCCTCTGTAATGATTAGTTCTGAGTCTGCTAATAACTGATGTCAGCTTCCTAGGGCAGTTGAAGTCCGTGATCAGTGGCTTCTTAAAGTTATGAGGAATGAGTCGGCTTTTGGCAACTGCGTTAGCATCTGCAAGTGTGATGGTAGTCCTGGGTTGATCATTGTCCCTGGCTTCTTTGGCTAAAGAGTCAGCGCATTCGTTGCCTTCAATGTTGACATGTGCAGGAATCCATTGAAGATGACATGATTTGCCTCTACAGTGTAGAGTCTCTAGCAGAACATTTATCGCAGAAGTGATGTAAGTATCTCTATTTTTAATTGCTTCCAGAGCCGACTTGCAGTCAGAAAAAATCACTAACCCGTCAGTGAGGCCTGAGATATTTGAGTCATTTAGATATAAAGCAACAGCCTCTTTAATTGCTATGAGCTCGCTGGTGAAGTTTGAAGCTGTGTTCACTTTATGATGATATTTACTTCCATTAGGAAATAGAAAGAAAACTGAACAATTGTCAGGAATAATAGAATATATACATAATATACTACTAATATTGTGAAAAGTAAGGAAATATTAAAATAATTCACTGAATCTTTATTGGCAGTTCAAATATAAACTATTATAATGCAAATTTTATTAGAATATCGATAAATATTTTAATAGAATTTATCCATATTTCATCTAAAATAAATAATACTGTAATATACTAACTATTACGATATCTTAAACTGTAAGTACTCTTTTAAATTTGGTTTATAAACCTTTAGATTGCCAGACTAGTGATCAGTAGTAGTAATATATACAGTTGACATACAGAAAGGCTAAGACTCGAAACAGCCGAGAATTCATTGCAGCTCTTCTTAGAAATGTGTGAACTAAAGCTGCTTAGTGAATATTTTCCAGGTTTTCTACCACACGACACAAAACTGCGAGGCATCTACCTTTAAGAGCACTCTCAGAAGGCAATATCTACCCCTTCATTACAGTCTGTGGTCTGTTTGTCGTAGACTTAAATTAAACACCCGGTTTACCAATGTACAAAAAGAAAATATAAATAAAATATTTACATCAATAATATATACTAATAATAGTTGACAATTTTAAGTTACGTACTTGTTTGACAGGTTCCAAGTAAAGCTCCAAAATAATAAGCACAGCAATCCTAAAAGTTGGAAAGCTGACGTTAGTTCTTCTTTAATTTTCATTCCTTTAATTCCTTAAGTAATCTATATCCGGCAAAATACAAATATTTATCATGAAACATGATTTAAATATAACAACAATCAAAAATTAAACTTCAAGCATTTAACATTAATTTCAGACAAGTAGCAATGTATCTGACTGATACTGATTTAAAAAAAATTGTTGGTATCAAGTGCTTACATGACCTCGAAATGTATTATCGATAAATGCATTATTATCGAAATGTATTATCGGCTTTAGAATGATGACTTTTTTTATATCTAATCAGTTATTTCTCATTAGTAATGATAGTGATTCGGATTTTGTTCCATTTGATCTTTTGTTTAGATTCATCATACCTTAAAATTATTTCCTTGTATGTAGTAGTTTGAAATCTTTTTACCTGTCAAAATGATAACAATGTATAAAAATGGCATTAAGTATAGTTATTAAATATTTCACTGAAAAATTACACATTAATGTTTATTGTTTATTAATTTGTCCCTTTACAAAAAAAAAAAAAAAAAAAAAAAAAAAAAAAGTGGCAGTTTTTAAAAAAAAAACTTTTATTTCAATACACGTATTGAGCGAAACAATTATGATTTATAAGAATAAACTATCTTTATATGCTAACTGGTTTAATAAGTCTAAAGTAAGTTGTAACACAACGATATGAATAAAGTGTCTACGTTTTTAAAATAAAATTTTTTCCGGATTTTTATGATGAATTTTACGTCAAAGTGAAAATTAAATTTTAACAAAAAAAATTAGAAAAATAAAAAATTCATTTCATTATAATTATTTTCATTATACTGAGTAAATCTTATTCTAAAGGAGGAAGAAAAAAAAAATTAAGTTATAGTGAAAATATCATGTGTAGAATGTTTGTTTATAATGCTAGGCGCACGATGTCATAAAAGAATTATTTCATTTTCTAATTGAAAATTTAAAACATTAATTCTTTTAGTTTAAATTTTTCACCATTTTGACTTAAATTAAATCAATCCAAGAAATTTTCTTTTTTGTTTACTACACACATTATGCATTATGTATATGAGAAAATAAATGCATCATTAAATGAATTATAGATTACTGGACTCCTGAATGGCCGAGTGACTAATGCTCTGGAACTCTGTGTCACAGGTTTCGAGTTTCGCAATCCCGGCATTGCCATGGATGTTTGTAGTGGTTCGGAATCCACTTCAAGTCGTAGGTCCCAGTCTAATATGGCTGTAGAGCGTTGGGCATAGGGTTGACAACCCTACCCCGTAAAAGTCAGCGTCACAGACTTCTACCTACGGGTGCTCCATCACAACAGAAGCTGTCCCTTTACCTTCCACCATGAGTCCACATCGCTTTGCGGGCTCGGTTTAGATGTCTACCAAGTGGGATAAGAAACAACAATGTAGATTACTGAAATACTACAAAATTTAAATGCATGAAAATATTAAAATTTCAATAAAACAATTTCAAATTAATAAAGACAAAGAAAGAAAGAATAATAGTGACATTTTTAATATAATTTTTTTTTTTTTTTTTTTTTACTTAAAAAACTTGCATCTCTGCCTTTTAGGCATAAAGATTGCTATTCTTACTAATCACAGGTCATCAGTACTAAATGCTCTTTTAGAAGGCACATTTGGGCTTTTAATTCCCTTGTAGTAATTATAAAGACAATCTGCCAGTAGGCAGACGGCCTTGGCCCACAATGGGACTGTTGCGCCTACGAAGAAGAAAAAGAATTATCAAGATGGGGTAACGAACAAATATCTAATATCGGATATGGCCAGATACATTCAACACATGTGTTCGATATCAATAAAGTCAAACAGAAGCACTCTCGTCCGATTGACAGCTTGGATTCTTGAACAATTCCGAAGCGGTTACGTTGATTTTGAAAACCGGTAATTCCGATGTTAGAAAATCGTAATTTTGACATTGGATATTTGTATCGGATTCACCGATCCTTTCCGAAGCAATTATACCGGTATTGAAAATCAGTTATTCCGTGCTGTAAATCGATAATTCAATGTTGGATATAGGAATTTCGTTCTTGACTTCGAAATCACGTTAACATCCATGTTACAAAACATAAATTTCTTGATTCTGAATTTCATTAACGTAAGATCAATGGAATCCGATATGTGATTTTAGACTTAAATCCATATTTCGGTAAATATCGATTTGTTGCGCAGGCCTAATAGTTACTACGTTGTTATAAACTCCTTTAGTATATTGAAAATCCGTAAAGAATCTGTAAATGCTACTTAAATGACAGTTTCTGTTAAAAAGTATAAGGGAAAGGCTTTTGGTCAGTGAAAATAACAAGGTCACAGCCTTCACACATTACCTAAAACATCTGACAAATTCAGTTCTCCCTCATATGCATTATGTCTTACAGATAATAATGCAATTTGTATAAAAATGAAATAGCAATTAATCTTTAAGATATATAAGGGAACCGCCAACAACAAAGTCTCTGGAATAAACTTTGATGTTTAATTTCGTGGAAGGAATAAGGTACGAAGACTGGTTGCCATAGCCAAAATATTTTTTGTGTATCGGAAAAGGATTATTCAATTCCTCAGTCCATTAACGAAAATTTTTAAGTTAAGTTTAGAGATTCTTTATGCATCTTGCTGGCCCAGTCAATTCTATTTGACGAAACGAAGAATTAACTGCTACTTTTAGTAGTGACACTCAACATCAATACTACATGGCGTTAGGAAAAGGTTAATTTTAACACCAGTTGAATTCAACTCTTCGGATAGGGAACGTTTTATATTAGCAATTGATCTCAATAGCTGTTTAACAGTGCTGCACATCCTCGGCGCTTGATAGACTTAGGAGAACAAATTTCCCACTCGCTGATTGGAATATAATAGCAGTTGATATTTCACACCTGTTAAAAAAAAAAAATTCAACTCCTTAACAAGGAAAGATTGATTAGCGTATTACCCAGAGTTGCCTTAAATTTAACTTTCTTTAAATTCAACTCTCGCCCTCTCGGCCGCGTTAGTTTTACAAGTTAGTTTATTTCACATAAGTTTAGAATATTTTGAATTTAAAGGATTATTATTAATAATTTCTATTTCTTCATAGTCACTATTTATTTATTTATTTCTTGTGGGATTTATTATTATTTTTTTTCATTGTCTGTGCATGAATAAATTATAAATAAATATTGCAGTAAATATTTTGTAAATGATATTGCTCTAATTTCTTACAGTTGTGATGGTATCATATAATATATATATAATTTTACATATTACATATTTTACATATTTTTTTCTAAATTCCCATTCACCAATTCTATTAATTTTTCAATTAAAACTTGCTAAAATAAAGAACGTCAACTAAAACCGAGCAATGATGATCTTCTTTATTTGTAATATATTAAGAAATAATTCAATTTTTTTTCTAAATTGCGTTATTTTTAACCGAAAATATATTTTACAAATGAATCAATATATTCGAATCAACAGATCGATTTTTTTAATGCAAAAATTTAGGCTTGCCAACTTTTCAGAAATGCATTTAAGAAAAAGTCATTAATATTTTATAAAAAAAAAAATCATATATTCAAAAGCATATTTCTTTTATCAATCTTTTTATAATTATAAATAAATCTTTTATTTCGTTTAATTCATCAGCATCATCATTGCGATTAAAAATTTCTAACTATAAATGTTTTCTGAAAATAATATCTCTTTTAATATAAAATTTTAAGGGAACGAATCGGTGTATGTAGACGGAGTACCTTGGTCGAGAAGCGACCAAACCTCCAAGTAGCAGCATAGAAGATATTTTCAGTCGGTCAAAGCCCATTGTAAATTATTAGATCATTGCATAATTTATATTAAAAAAAAAAATATAGAAATTTTAAGAGAAAAACAAACATTAAAATAAAAACTATCAAAAAGATACAAAAGAAACAGAACCATAGCACAAATGAGCACCCACGCAGTAGCAGTTCAAATAAACGAACACGCGCGAAACGCGAACCTAAAACAAGCATAACCAGGACCATAGACAAAAGTAAAAAAAAAAAAAAGAAAAACCCGTCTACTTATTAATATTTAATACATGCTTCGGTCTTTTACGATAACAAGGAATTGAAATGTCATAATTAAATTTGGTTAAATCATTAATTACAGAATTATTAGAACTATTGATAGAATCATAAAATTTTTTAGCAATTTTAGCAACATATTCACGAAAGCTAGGCATAGATAAGGAGTGTTTAAGTTTTTTGTTTCTGAAATACCAAGGAGCATCAAAGATCATTCTAATTACTTTGTTTTCAAGTCTTTCGAGAATGAGAAAGTTACTGTGTGCAGTAGAGCCCCAGACTGGACTCGCATATGCTATTTTAGGACGAAGATAAGCTAGATAAATTAGTTTTTAAGTTCAATGGTTAGTATAGTACCTAAACAGAATAAAATTTACTAAAATTATAAACCCTTAAAAAACCCTTAATAATTTTAAATTTACCTTTTTAAAAACCCTTATTATTTTTACCTAAAACAGAATAAAATTTTCTTAATTGGTTATTGAATTTATTTCTTAAGTAATCAATGTGAGCTTTATATGTTAGTTGACAATCAAGAATTAAACCCTAAATATTTAGCTTCTTTAGACCAGGAAATGTTAGTGTTGTAAATAGTTATGTTAGGAGGATTATAGCTATTTTTCCTGGTAAATAGTACTGCTTCAGTTTTCGTGACATTAAGTTTAATTTTCCATTTGTCTAACCAAATTTCAAGTTCATTTATGTAATTTTGTAAATTTTTCTGAATAATGTGTAATTGCCTCCTCTCCTGTGTAATAATAGCTGTATCATCAGCATAAAGTGTCAATTTAATCCTCTGGACTTGTGGAATGTCATTTGTATAGATATTGTACAAGAAGGGTCCTAAGATCGAGCCCTGAGGAACACCTGCGAGAATATTACAACTTTTTGGAGTCTACTTGGTTGGCAGATACAATAAAACTCCTCTCAGTGAGGTAATGCTTGACAATTTTAATGAGGAATGGAGAATACTTGAATTTAATCATTTTAAAAAATTAGTCTGTTGATCCACACTCTGTCGAAGGCTTTCGCCACATTAAGGAAAATTGCAGCTGTGTCTTGCTTCCAAGAGAACCCTTCGGAGATGGTCTCAGTGATATTATATAATTGATGAGTAGTTGACAAATCTTGAGTAAAACCAAATTGCTGTGAGATGAGAATATTTAGATCTTTAGATTCTAGATTGAGAATGTCCGCTATGACTCTCTCTACTATTTTACTTAGAGTAGACAGAAGAGAAATTGGTCTATAGCTATTTGGAGAAGGGGGTCCTTACCCGGCTTGAGAATAGGAAGTATTCTTGCTGTTTTCCAGCATTTAGGGTAGTAGTTGTATGTTAAAATGGCATCAGTAATTTTGCAGATTTGAAGAATAATTTTGAAGGGGATGTTTTTCAGCATCTTGTTAGTAATACAGTCTATGCCTGGAGTTTTGCTGATTTTTAGAGTAGAGATGATGTTGCTTATGGTAGAAGCTTTAGTAGAGGGAATTATTATTTGAGCTGTTATTCATTGCAAGGAAGGATGTGATGGTGTTTTCCACTTCAGAGACAATGTTATTGTTGGTGGAGGGGTTCTCCTTAAATTGCTATTTGGTTTGGTATTAAATTGGTTTATTTTAAGGGAAGTAACTAAATCAAAAAAGGCTTTTATTTAATGATTTCAGTCCAGTATATTGAATTACTAACTTTAATTACTGCAGATAAAAAAATTGAATGCAATTGTTGGACATAAAAAATATAACATAAAAAAGTAGCATTGCTCTTAATATGTCACCCAATAAATACATACCACGTTACAATTTAAAGTAATGTGGTTGGTTATATAGTATGTCGCCGTATTAGCCGTATCTTGTAGATGGAACTTCCCCTCACCGGCACTTTTGATGATTTTGAATCCTATTACTTTTTAATCACCCGATGGGCCTCAAACCAATGCTATTTTCTCCTTTCTCATCCTCCTGGAGGTGGCATGGATATTTGTTTATGATTCGGAATCCATTTTAAACTGTTTGTCCCGGTCTGTTTAGCCCTCGTATGCACAAGATGACTATAGGTGACAAACCAAACCAAACCTCTTTCATTCAATGACTTCGCAACTAAGATACCTCCATAACCCCACCAAATTATAATAACTTAATTTAACAGTTAATTTATATTAACATTAATATATGTTAACGCTAATAATATATATTAACTTTAACAATTAACACCATAAACGAAAATTAACAGTTTTTCACATCTCTTTATTTGATCCTTACATACAATAATAACGATTCAGAATATGTTGTTATCATTATTATGTTCAGATAAATTTCAAATGTTATTTTTTGTGATTTCGTATATTATATTTTTAATTTTTGCACTTGATTGAAAATAGAACAATATATATATATATATATATATATTGTTTTTCTGTTGATCCTGTCTAGAATCAAATATTACATCTGGCAACAATCAGTTGTAAATATAAACAAATGTTACAGAACGTGTATTTTCATCTCAAATGTTTAAAAATGATTTCTTTATTAGTTTAAAATGACAATCAATAAATTGCATATTTTTTTAATTATTTATAAAAGATGCCGATTTTTAAGTCGTTTCAGTTTGTTTATTATATACAGTCAAGAAATATAAATTTAAGTTGCATTTTAAACAAAATAGTTCCAAATAATTTAAAAGGAAAATCAAAGAGTTCCCAGGAGTGGCTTACTAGACAGCTGAATGATGAGTATGTTATAAAATCCAGATATCATGGATATCGTTGTAGAAGTGCTTTCAAGTTGTTAGAAATCGATAAAAAGTATAAAATTTTAAAACCTGGTCTCTCAGTTGTGGATTGTGGTGCTGCCCCTGGTTCTTGGACACAAGTTGTTGTAAATAAATTAAAATTGGATCAAGAGCCTACAGGTAAATAAATTGCTAACATTGAAAAAAAAATTATACATTTATTATTGGCGTCGTTGATGTGATTTTAAGCAATAAACATTTAATTCCATTAAATGTAATAGTATTACATCTGATTCAACTATTAATATTCAAGTTAGCTAAGTAATAAAAGTTTTAATTAAATAATTGGCTATTTACTAAATATATTTATTTTAGGATCTTTGTTCTTTACTTTCATTATTGATATAAGATAAAAGGTATCAATAATAATATATTTTCCTTTTTTATATTACTTTAATATATGATCTTATATTTTATTTATTTCACATAAAAATGCTTATTTCAAAACATGCATTTTGAATGAATAAGGTGAAATTACAGTTATATTCTTATAAGTTTTAAAAAATTTCAAGAATATCAATTAAATTCAAATCATTTGCTAATATTAAAAAAATCTTTTGTTAATAATTTATAAATTTTCAAAATATTTCATAATTTTTTTACTGTAACATGAATTTCTGTACTGCATTGTAATATTTAAATTTCAACATTGTAACATTTAAAAAAAAATTGACATTGAAATTAGGGTGCTTTTGTTTTATAGTATTCTAGGCAATATATTTTCTGATAACCTGATTGCAATAAATAGTTTATAATGTTTTTTCATGTATTTATCACTTGCTAATATTTAAAAAAAATAGTATATCATTACTGAAAATTAATAAATAATGAAATAATTGTTTTTATTGTGTATTTTAAGAGGAAAACAATTCCTTGATTATTGTCACATCAAAGGCATTGCCTTATTTCACTTGCAGTTGAAGTATTAATTTAGTAAAGTGTGACTAAATAAAAGGGCAAACAGTTTATTTTAACATTTTATGAAATCTACAACTGTTTTAGTTAATGATTCGGAAGCAGATAAAAAAAAAAAAAATCATAATTCTGTTACATGTTTATATATAAATGTACAGTTAGATTCTAAGTCTTCATTTTTATATTTTATTCACATAAAAGCAAAGCATTCTAATGTGACAGCATTTTGTTGCCATATACAAGTCATTGTATATAATAAAAAAAAAAATTTAAAAGTAAAAGAGAAAAACTATTTTAAATTTCCTATAAATTTAAAAAATAATAATAAGTGCATTATTATTATTATTTTTTGAAATGATTCATAAAAATGTATATTGCTTTACATATTATTTATCATCCCTTTTCTTATAATTTATTAAAAATAAAGGAGGAAATATAGTTCTGATTTAATTATGTATTTTTAATTAATATTATTTTTTTTTTTTAGACAAACTGCAAAAGGGAATAGCGATAGCTGTTGATCTACAACTAATACAGCCCATCAAAGGTGCAATTGTACTTTCAGAATCAAATTTTATACTACCAGAAACTCAAGAAAAAATAAAAAGCCTTCTTCCATCTGGAGAAGCAGATGTTGTTTTGAGTGATATGGCACCAAAAGCAACAGGAACACATGACCTGGATAATACTGCAATTATACATCTAGTATATAGTGCCTTGAAGTTTTCGATTGCTGTTTTAAAGGCTGATGGTGTATTTTTGTGTAAAGTGTGGGACGGAAGTGATGTGGAACGATTTTATCAGACCTTACAAAGTTTATTTACAACTGTAAAACGTATTAAACCAAAAGCAAGTCGGTGTAATTCATCTGAAATATTTTTAATAGGAATTGGATATAAAAAATGAATAAATAATTGAAATCATATCTGTAGTAGTTTTTAATTCATTTTTTTGTGCCTATATTTTATTATTTTGTTTTTTAAAATTAATTAAATTTAAACTTTTTATTTTAAAAACATGACATTATTACTAACAAATAAAATATTACTGTGATATAATTTTTCAGATAAATTCTGAAATCAAATTAATTAAAAATGTATATTTTATAGATCAAGGCAATTTGAATTGATCATTTTTAGAAATAAATATACATAGCGCAATTTTTGTAATAGCTAATAATAATAATCAATTTGCTGACGCATTAATTTTTGTAGAATTCATATAGGTAATAATACTGCTGCATATTATCAGTAATTTCTTAGAAGTATCAATAAAATCAAATTTCTAAAAAATTTCCTTTATCAAAAAATACAGATAGAATTTCAGTGCTTTGATTATTTATTCGCAATCTAAAGCCATCTACTTTTAATTTGAATCAGTTATACATAATAAGAATAAATTTCTCACCCCTCTACTTATATAAAAGCTTTAATACTGTCTTGTCTTATTAGGTAATGCTGTGAAGCTTGAATCTTAAAACATTAAAAATGTAAAAATAAGAAAAGTAGATTAGTTATTTGATAAAATTTAAGCTTAACAGTTATATAAAAAGGTGAAAATGTTATAAATTACACCAGATGAATTAAGTAATACCAGTAACTTTTAAATTAATGAATTAATTTCAAAATTTAGGAAAAAAATTAAAAGATGAATTGGAACATTTACATCAGAAACCACTTTTACTATAATGGGCAATCATTTTGTTTAAATTTGAAGAGGAGTTAACATTATTGAGCACCTTTCAGTTGAAATGTGTAAGATCTGATTGAAAACTTCTCAATAAGGATAGAAAATCTATATAAAAAGATTCTTAATATGGATTCAGGTGTTATATGAAAAAAAAAATAATAATCTAATAGATAAGAATTGGGTAATAAGTTAATGAAAAATCAGGAAGAAATAATTTTTTATTATTTTTTAAATGAAATTTTATTGAAAATGACATTTTGATTAGAATAATGTGCTAGTGATATATATATACATGTACATAACTATTAACAGACATAGATGCATGTACATACATATACAATTAAGCATGGATACATATGTGATGAAAGACATCTTACACTAAATGCATATGTGTGCATAAACATAATTATATGTGCATGGGCACTGATACACACTCTCAAACATACAAATATATATATATATATCCATATACAAATGCAGACATAAACACATGTAGACCTATATATGTGCATACACAATCACAAACCCACATGCATGCTCTCAAATAAATGTACATATACACAAACATATATTCATGCATTTACATTTGTGTGTGTATATATGCATAAAGCTGCACATACACATGAAAATAAAAACAAAAATGCTTGAAAAAATACAGATTAATGAATATATATTTAAGTATACACCTTTACCCATACTAGTACATCACTACTCATAGAGAAATACATATTTAGACATACTAAATTCTTTAAACACATGTTGAGTATTGTCTATATGCCAAACATGGTCCCAATCCATTCACCCATTTTAGTTGCAGGATACTATTTATAGGGGAAGTTTAATTAATAACCATCCTGTAAGTGAGATACACTATTGACAAATTATGTTAATACACTTTGGGGCAGATATTATCCATCTTTCCCAATATCAATTTGTATATTCTTCATTGCTGAAATCTGAATCTTCAAAATTTATTTCCTGTTCCATGTTCACATTCAAAGAATTACATTAATTTCTCAAGGATCTGAAATTCTGCCTAATTTGCTATGTGTGGAAAGACTTGCCAAAAATTCTTAGCCTCTGCTGTTTACACTTGTATGCTGTCATTGTCGCAATATAAAATGAATAAACATAGTATATTGATGGAGCCAAAAAAAAAAAAAAAAAAAAAATCTAAACACCACTATAAAACTTTTACTTTCATTCTTTTATTTTTCCATTACAGTTTTCCCCTTTTACATGACAACCCATGAAGTATCATCTACAAATACTAAAAATTTCAATGGTCATTTTGGGCCCAATGCATGTGGTAACGAGTTAATTACATTTACCAAAGTAAATACTATATAATTTCACTAAAACTGGGTCAACTGACAAGTATTAAATACATCTAAACTTGTCTACGAGAATGTCTTTTTTTTTCCCCCTCTCCATTTGATGTTAAAAACAGAAAATTTATTATAGCATATCTAAATATCTTTTATGCAAATTGGAATATCAAAAAAAAAAAAAAAATTTATACAACCAACAAGTTAGGAAAAAGTTCATAATTCAAGGAAATTCTATGAATTTTATAAAGTTATATTCTCCTTTCAATTAAAAAAAAAAATTCTGAATTGTCTCAATTACATAATTGACTGTGCATAAAAAGGAAAACAGGTAGTTTAAATTTTGTTTCTTGTATCAATCTGGGAAAATTTTTACAAATTTTAGTTATTGAAAATTCTTCCAATTACTGACTGTGCATTAAATAGCAATTTGAATAGACTACTGTAATTCTTAAATATTGAAATAAAAAATTTGTATAAGAAAATTAATTTTGCCAAGAAATAATAAATGGTATTCCGCATGTAATTTTCATTTCAATAATCAAAGATTGTAATCCAGCCTTCACATATTGCAAACAACAATGAAGTGATCAATAAGCAACTTCATGCCTTAAACTAGTGGTACTTTTCATAAGATAAGACAAGAATATCATATTTCGATGTGACATCAAAAATATTACATCCAATAGTTATAGAAATATTAGTCACATGAATACGAAAGCTTTCACATTTGTTAGAAAATTATAGCGAACAACATCATTTTTGTATCAAATTTTTAGCAAACGACTAAAATGTATATCCAATTCATCAAATATATATATATATATATATATATATGAATTTAATTATTTTATTTATTATGTTTAAAATCAAATGACCTTTTTTTTTTTTTGCAAAAAAAAAATTTAAAAAAAATCAGGGTATACCAAATTAAAATACTGTGTTACCCTGAACAGTTAACCCCTGTTAACACATTTCATTCAACTCAAAACATTTTTATCTATGTTTTTGTAAACAAAAGGCTTAATTTCCATTGTTAACAAATTAAAAGAAAAAATACACTCAGACTTTTTTTTTTTAAAAATTAATTTAATGTTGAGAATATACAATGAAATTGGAATATGACAATGTAAAAACTTCAATGTATCAAAAAGAGCCTTTTCTTATATAAAATAATTAATATGCATTTTCTGCATAAAAATAATGCATGCATTTACAAAAAAATAATCATAAAACAAGTGATGAAAAGAAAAAAAAAAAATCAAAACACTGAAGTCATTGAAAGCGCTGCTGTCATCTCTTCTTAAAGCCATATTTCTTTCTTTCATAAAACAAATCTGTTTTGGAACTGCCTAGATTCACAATTTTTGGGCAACCATCTCGCTAGAAGAAAGAAAAAAATTATATTGAAACTATTTCATAATATTCAATTAAAAGTTTTAAAATATTTTTTTATTGGAATTGTAATGATTTTTTTTTCCTAATACTAATACTGATGAGGGGAAAAACACCATATAAAAATAATTTTAGTAAATTGTATTTAAAATGCACTAAAAAAATTTCTTTCAATTAAATTACAATTACATACAGAGGATTTTAAAAGCTAATGAAAATAAAAAAAAAAATAATAATAAAAAAAACCTATGATTTTTTTTTTTTTTAACAACAATAAAGGAAGAAAATATATAACTTAAAAATCCAGTTTACATTTACCAAGTCAGAATTAAGACATAAGACATGATTTAAATTTAAAAAAGAAAGAAAATTTACCTATTATTTCTTATTAATAAAACTAAGATTCTATTTAATTTTCTTTTGATAAAAATTTACACCATCCTATCAAATTAACAAAAAAATATTTATTTGAACCCAAGGAAAATTCTAAAATCAAAATAGGTCCCATATATTTCACTGTTTCTGAGAAAACAAATAAATTTTTAGGCAGTTTTTCAGAAATTTTGATGTTTTTCAGAAATTTTGATGAAAAAAAAAAAAAAAATTAAAAATTTGTGAGGTACTTTTCAATTCCTAAATACATTGTTAGAATGCTCATGAAAATTGCAACATTATAAAGAAAATATTCAAAACTTCTGATTTATGAAATTAACATACTTTACAGATGTGTGTGGAACACAGAGATGTATTTCAATCAAATACCATTAAAAATTTTGATGCCATAATGAAATGGAAAAATTAACATGGTATAAATTTAATTAAAGGAAGGTAGGCATGCAAAAACCAGTAAAAATAAAACAAAATAATTCATAGGCATACTACATGGAAATAAAGCAAGAACTAAGTTTAATCATATATAAAAAATTTCAACTTCAAATTTTAAATTATCCGATTATATTCAAAATATATATATCTTTTTTGGTTGCTCGAAATTTTCATAATTAAAAGTAAGAAAATCTTTATCAATAATCATAATTAATTATTAATTTGATCTTCTGTAAAGTGTCTGATTTTTATATGCAACTTTATTCATATTTTTAATTCATTGCTGTATGATACCAGTAAAATTTTGCCTCGCTTTATTTTCTGTCAACCACAGCTCTTATAAGTTTCTTTCTTTGTGCTTGAGGTTTGCTTATTTCTTTCTCCAAACAAAGTTCACTGTATTATCTTCATAAAAATAATTAAAAGCAATATTTTTTATTAATTTTCATCAAATTTTAAAGGTAATGGTGATATAGGCTATATACATGATCTATAATTCCCACCAAGAAAATTTAAAAAGTTTAATCTATGGACAGATAGGAATTTGTAATAGTATATGATTTATTATCACATTTCTTTTAGAATGATATTAAGGTTGTTGGATTTGTAACACCACAGATTTATAAAAATTCAAAACAAGAATGACAAGTAATTTAACAACTTACATCTTTTTCCTGAATCGTGCATTCTTTGCAATAATATGCATCAGATACACCAGGACCACCACAGATCACACAACGTCCTTGATAAGACCCATAATTACATTCATCACATATTCGCACTAAAGTACATGGTCGTACATATGAATCACATATAACGCATTTTCCATCACCTGTAAATGAAAATATCAAGTTAAATAACTTTCTGAAATAAATGGAAAAATTTAGAATTAAGAAGATGAAATAACAAAAAGATGATAATTACATATAGAATAACACACAGATAATTACAGGCCGATTAAAAGTATTTCGGAAAGGAACAGAAAAAAAATATATATATATATTTTCTTTAAAATTCTAATACTAAAAATAGTCCTAAAAACATTTTAATCACAATTTTGATACCTTTTTAATTACTAACATAATCACAAAGTGACAACATATTACAGATATGAGAACAAAATCATTTAAAATTAAAATAGTTTTCATGAATTTTTAAATAGTTAACAGAATAATCTGAAAAAGATTTTATTAGCATTAGCATTATTTTTCATTTATTTATTAAAAATTTTATTTAAGCTGATGAATGGCAAATCTTTATACATAAATTAAATTACATGCAATATAGTTCATACACAAAAGGGAAGATACTGATTAATCCTTCATTAAATCTGTATTTAATCACTATGGAAATAATTAATTTAGAAAAAAAAATACGATAAACTTAAAAAATATTTTAAAAATGCCACATGACATGAAATGCATTCTTAAAAATATAAAATGAAAAATTTCGGTACTTACGTATTAACGTCACCACAGCTACAGATTTGGCGGTATTTAAGTGGCGCCAATCTACACTTAAAATTTTTGTGACAAATTATAAAATATATTAAACACTTTATTTAAAATCCGAAATACTTTATTTAAAAACTAAGTAGTCAATCAGATTTCGGTGGAAAATGGGCCGATATAGAGTTCAACATAGATTCAAAACAATCTTTATTTTGGCGTATTGGCAGCTCTTTTATTAGCGCAACTTCTGCTGCAGTGGAGTTCCAAAATTTCCTTACAAAATCTAATGAGCGTTAAACCAAGATAAATTTGTAATAAATTTTGAATGATTATTTTAAAGTATTCAAAAATAAAAAAGCAGTGATATAAAAACAATGGATGGCAATACTTACACTTTTCACACAGTCTACCAATGGCTGAAAAGGAAAGAAAAAAGCGTTAGTGATTTTTATACAAAATTCAATTGTAAATTTATATTACAATTAAAAAGTACATAATTTAATAAAATAATTCCCTTTCATCATAAGCAATTAACATCAACATATATAGTATAACACCATTAATAACATATAAACCCAATCTTAAGATAAAATGAATTGTTGATATAATTTATTTTAAAAAAACAATAAATTTCTATTTATAAACTGTACTAAGTGAGACCAAAAATGTAGTTGCTTGATAAATTTTGATACTTGACTCTTTAAATGATTAAAATTCTATTTTTTATTACAAACTAAAAAATCAGAAGTAAAAAAAAATATTTTACTACTTTTGAATTAGTTAAAAGTTATTCAAATAAGGAATTATATTTACATTAAACAATTCTTTCAATTATATAACTCAGCAGCGTAACACTTAAACTATATGAAAGTGTTATTATTGCAATATTTATAATACTAATATATTTTCAATACATTATTATAAAAGTACTATAACTATGGTCTTTCATTAATTTTAGTCCAGTGAGAAGAGCATGTTTGTGCATGTTAAAATGAAATTTTTGAATTATTTCAGTTTTTTTATTGATATAATTCCAGAAATAGTACTTAAATAAAATATAAACATATATATGCTGTCATCTTTGGGATATTAAAATTAATTTAAAAGTAGGTAATTTTTTTTCAATGTTGCACTGAAATTGTGATAAAATACTTATGAATAATTGTACATAATTAATTTTATTGTATTAATTTTAATTTTACTGATAATGAACTTTGTCAAGCTTGAACAACTCTTGCTTGTTCAAATTTTTATAATTTTGTTCAATTATCATGTTTGTAAAAAAAAAAAAATCTTTCTTTGGGATATTTACTCACACTGCCAACATAAAATAAACATTTTTTTTTTTTTTTTTTCAATTTAGCAAATTTCTATTTTTTTAGAAACATTAAGCCTTCTGAACAATTAAAATATCAAATCTGCATCCTCATTTAAGTAATGGTTATAGAAACTTTTAGCTATTCAGAAAAATGAACAAAAGAAGAAATATATAGAAACTATTCACTTTACGTATTCTGTCAAATGCAATTATAGGATTTTGACATATGCTCAATATCATTAAGCTTTTCAATATTAAATCCAATTACTTACACCGGCAATTTAAAAATACATGTAACATCAATTTTATTCTAATGAATATTAAGCTTACCAACACCAGCTTGTTTTCTACAAAAAATTAGATCAGGATGATGCTTGGCCATTATTTAGTTTTAATGTTTTAATTGGCAATAATAGTTTGATTTAATTTATATTTCAAACATTCAGTTAGCCTTAAAATAAAAACAATTCTAATGTAATCTGATTTCACTTCAGTTTGGAAGTTCTGATTTCAATTCACTTTATCGGAACACTAAATATCGGCGAATTTTTGGAAAAATATTTTGTGTAAAAATCACTTGTAACTTCAGAATTTTAATTCTTAATGCACAAATAGTAGAATTTTTTTAAAGGGAAAAAATCAGTGCTATTTTTTAAATATTCTAATTTCAAGAAGATGATTTATTTTTCATTTCAATGTGTTCGTTATAATGATTAACAAAACAAACAATTGATTGCATAATTCGAGACAAAACAGCAAATAGGCTAGAAAATATTTCGAAATCAAGTCGTAAAACAATTGGTTCATAATATGGTTATAAGAAAGTTATTTGTGGGTGTTAATTATTGAAATAAAATGTATCTCTTTTAAGTATAAAAAGAGCTTATCCATTTTTTTTATTCGTCTAATTTTTATAGAAATAAATAAGAGTTTAAAAATACACTTATAATTCTTGTATTAAATATCTTCAAACAATTGAACAAACTCACGAGTTACTTTGGGCATATCTGTCAATTTTGATAACAAAACATTGTACATAATAGGTGCGCTAAATGTTGGATGTAAATTATTCTAAGCTGACACACGATTTTATTTGTAGTTGTGTCTCTTAAGAAACTATTTCAAGATGTGTCAAGACGTAGAAAGACGTAAGTAATTATAAAATATATAATAGTTTTATGTGGAACATTAGATATGTTGATAATATTTATATATAGGTACTATTATGGTTTTATTATCTTCCGAAATTATTATTTTATTATCTTCTTCTAAGATTTGTTAAATATATCGGACTAATGTAATATAAAGGAATTAATAAAAATGATTTGATAGTGAAATTTTGTATTATAAATTCCATGCAAAAATTGAAATGTAAATATTGTCAAGTGTCTAGATACTAGTTGAAACCTGCTGGTCATCTGGTCCTAAATGATTCATTTCCATTTATAATTCTCTTTAAAAAAAGGGTAAGTCCCATGGGATCCGAATATCTTCAACGAGGCCATTAGTATGAGTTAACAGAGATTAAAAATGTATTTGCTTAGTAACCAATAATTTTTTTGTAAAAGGACAGGATAAGTAAATGCAATATAATAAAGTTAATAAATATAATAAAGTTATTTATTCATTAAGAAGATGGAGTTTTTTTTTTAAATAATTTAATTTGATTATAATATTTTAATTATTTAAAAACTATTTTATGATCATTTCAAGTGATTTCTCTATGGATAACTAAATGAACTTGTATTCCAAAAAAAAATGTACTTTATTGTAATTATTATGCAATTTATGTATATAAAATAACATGTTATTTTATTATTTAAACATGATTTTTTTACAGCTTCCTACAGGTTCCTTGTCCTGTTTTTCAATTGTCTTTTGACATTTGGATCATACTATTGCTTTGATATGCCTAGTGTTTTGCAAGATCAAATGCAAAAGGTTTGTATTCATCTGTTGTGTTTTTTTTTTGCATTCTTATATTATAAATTAATATATTAAATAAATTTATAAATTGGTTTTTCAAAACATTAAAATTATTTATGCATTTGTTACATTAAATAATTTTTTTTTTTTTAATGTGTCACTGTTGTGTTTAGTAAAAATCAATTCTCATAGATTTTTTTTTTTTTTTGTTGGCAGAATACTATTTAATGTTTTTATTTTTTTATTCTGTGAATATTCATATTTTGCCTGAATGGGAAATAAGGAATTATTTAAAATATTTTATATTATAAAATCATACTTTTTTAAAACAAAAATGAGTTAATTTGTGATTTATTAAAGTTTACTCATTCTTACTTAAATTTCCAATTCCAACTTCATTAAAAAAATGTATGTGCTAGTAAAAAAAATTAATAATAATAATTTGAAAAATTACATTTATTAGTTATAAAAATGCCTATTAGTTGACAAGGTAAGATTAAAATCTTTTTTTTAAAAAAATGCATTAATTTAAAAAAAAATTGCTATAAAAATATACAAAAAAAAAGGCCATAAATAAATATATCCAAGAAATTAACAAACTGAATACACATACATTTACTGATGCAAATTTTTATGCAATTAAATATCTATATAACATTTTAAATATTGGATTTATTTAATTTAAATTTAATATAGAAATCTAATTGAAAATATTCTGCAAATATGTCTATTAATATACTTTCTTGAAATGAAACTTTCTTTATATAAATTTACTTCTGCTTTCTGAGAAATATAATTTGATCTAATGTATAATTTTATATTGTTATAAAAATGTTTTTAATCAAGAGGAGTTAACTATTTTAGGATTATCATTGCAATAAAACAATTAATGAAACCTGCTGTACTGAATGTTTAGGAATGTCTCCTAGTGACTACAATTTATTATATGCTGTGTATTCATGGACGTAAGTTTTTCATCTTTGAATTCTTACAGATATATGATTTATATTTATTAAATCTATTATCAGGGTTTAATTAGATTTATATATTTAAAAAATAATGAATTAGTAGCTCTTTATTTGAAAAATATCAAATTTAACTTATTAAAAGTAAAGCTCTTTAATTGATTAGCACAAGAAAAATTGTATTGGAATATTCAGAAAAAGAGAAAAAAATGATTGAAAGCTTTTTATTCCATTTAAGCTGATGTAATATTTATGAACATGGAATAATTTTTATTTTATTATTTTTCAGCAAAATCGTTTAGGATAAATTGAAAACTAATTTATAAATAATATATAATATGTATTAACAGGTTTTTTAAAAGAATTTGATTGATAAAGATTTTTTTTTTTTTTTTTTTAACTTTAGAGAAAAAATATAGATTTTTTTTTTTTTTTAATCTAGAGTATTACTTCTTCTATTTTTATATTTGATTCATAAAAACAATTTTAAAAGGTCGTTGTCTTTTTGATTGAACTAAATTTGTTTAGGTTATCTTTCTTAATCTTAGAGGAAAAGAATTTTTTTCAGTTTTATCTTAACTATGCTTGATTTATACTTATAAAATTATCTTGTATTTATCTTATCATATTTTATGATTAGACAAGATTTTTAGCATTTAAGATAAAAAAGATTATTAAATTTGCTTTTTAGTAGCTTTTTTATGCTGTGTAATTCACTGGAATCAGGAACAAATAATTTTTAAAAACATCAAATATTTAATTATTTTATAATAAACACGTAAATAAGGGTGCAACATATAAAATATTTAAAATTGAATTTATTTTAAAATTACCTTGTATTTTGTCTAACATATTAATAATACAGTGTGCATTTCATAAGATTCTTTTTAAAATTATGATCACAAAAATTTTTTTAAAAGAAGTAATCACAAATATGACAAACAAAAGATATTGACCATTTTATTAGTATTAATCAATCAACATATTGTTTAAAGGTATTCTAATGTGACAATTCGGTTTTTTATGTTTATTTATTAAAAAGATATCTTGTATATTTGATCATACCCAAATTAATTATAATCAAGTTATGAATTTTCTTGTGTGAACTATTTTTATATTATTGCACATTAATTAGTGTAATATTAAAAAATGATTAATTATTAAGAAAACCTCTATTCTATTCAAATAAGATGACTGAGGCATCCAAATTATCACAGAAAATGTATTGATGAAATACATCAATGTTATTATATAAATTTGTTGCCATCTTTTTTAGACACTTTTCCATATTTTTTCATACCAGCTTTCAAACATTTCTCCTGTGTGCAATCAAACCATAATCAACTTTAGGTGCAATCAACCATAATCAGAACCAGGAACAATCTTTCATCACTTTGTAAAGCCTTTTCCAGAATTAAAACATTTTAGTGAATTTCCATGACATTATAATTTGAATGGAAAAACAATGAGTAAGCCTCCAGTTGTCTTTTAGAATGTCATACATCTTTGTCTCTGATATATAGAAATAATAATAAAAAAAAATGACACCAAACTTAGAAGAAATTCTGCTTTTCCAAAAACTGGCTAGTTGAAACTACATGCATTTTGTTTTCTATCCAAACTTGTTTTTCTGCAGTATAATTTGAACCCCTGTTCCTTGTTTCTCACCAGCTAAACTTTTCCTATAAAAATTTTCGGTGACTCTTTTCTTTTTAGTTAAAAAACAGATTATAAAATAGATTTAGATAATATAAAATTATAAAATAGATTTTTAAATTAAATTGAAGGAAGAGTCAGTTATCAGTCCATTTTATCATTTCAATCTCTCAAATAATTCTCCTTTTTCTTTTTCACTTAAAGTTTATCTTATTGCCATCATATGAAGGATTTTAATTGTTTTTTAAAAATTATTATTTTCTTTTATATTTCATTATTTTAACTCATCAGTAATTCTTGATAGTTATGTTAAATTCTCTATAAATAATATTTTCAGATGTATAATTTTGTAATTTGGTGGAAAGAGAGTTAAATCACTTTTTGTATTCTGTAATTTTGACATCCTATACCTTTGTACCAGAATTTTTGAGATTGTTGTGCATGCAGTTAAAAATGTAGGAATAAAAAATTGTTTTTAAAAACAAGAAACAGTCCATCATTTAAAGTTCATACAACTTTTAACAAATGTTTTATTATTTTTATTCTTATAGGAATGCTTTTGTTGTTATTGGTGCTGGATTTTTTATTGATAAGTTCGGAAATCAAGGTGAACATTTTTATTTTTTTTATTTGATTCTAAGTATGTTTATTATTTAAGCTATAAAGTATTTCATAAATATCTGTAATGGCTATGATATGTATTATTTATATTATATTTTGCATAATGTTTTATATATTTAATTATATTCTTATAATGATGTATATTTAATAATTTATTTAGATATTAATTTATAAAGTATCTATATTTTATTGCTAAGATATTTATATAATATATTCTTTATTTCTTATAAAATAGATTTTTAAGCAATGCATTAAACATTAACATAAATTTAAGGTAAAAAAAACAAAGGATTTAAAAGAGTATTTATTCAATTTGTTCACTTGGATATTTCATTTATTCATTCTTTATTTAATTTTTTTCTTATGTTCTGTCTCTAAAGCATTATTATTTGTAATGTATGGGGATGTATAGAATTATAGAAAGCATTTTAAGTATGCAAAACTAAATTTTTACACCAAAAACTCTTATCTTTTAGTTGGTGCTTCTCTGTTTTCTTCATTGTGTGTTGTTGGTTCATGTGTCTTTGCACTTGGTACCTCTTATAGAGGTACTGATTACATGGTTCCTTTAATGCTTTTTGGAAGGCTTATATTTGGTGCTGGTAATGGATCATTAACAAGTGAGTATATATTAATAAAGTATTTCTATACAATATTTTAAACATTTTATTTATTTTATGTTTTCTTAATTAATTATGATGAAATTCTTTGGAAATTGTTACATTCTTGTATATTACTTAAAATGCACCACCATTAATATAATCAAATATTTATATAATATTTATTATTTTTTGTGAAGGAAGATTTTATTTTATTTTTTAAATTTTGCAATTTGAATTTTTAAAAGTATTTTATAATTTTATTAAATTTAAAAAAAAAAAAAGGTTTTAGAAAATTCTTATTCTCAACTTTGTTACTTTTTATATTTTTCATATATAAAATATATGTATTCATTAAAATGAAATGCTACTAATTGAACTTCAACAAAGAATAGCATATCTATATATAAAATTTATTTCAGCTGTCTAAAATGAAATTATTATATACATATGTTTATAATCATTTTTATTTCAGTTGTACAAAACAGAATAACATCTTTCTGGTTTACTGGAAAAGAATTGGCTATGGCATTTGGTATAACTCTGGCATTTTCAAGATTGGGAAGTGTGCTTAACTTTTTCCTTACCGGACATTTAACTGATGCTGTAGGAATAAGATATACATTATGGATTGGTATATTTTTAAAATTACTTGAAGAATTAAAACTAATTCATGCATAATAAACTTCTTATTTAAAAATAGTTTAAATAATTAGAAATCAATCGACACTGCATTCAATAATAAAATTGATTAAATTAAATTTTAAATTTTGCTTACATAGTATGTATTTATCTTCTCATTTTAAAATATATTTGATTGTTCCTGCATATCTTAATAATGTGAATTAGTGTATTTGTAAGTTCTGTATATCAAATAACCTAAGCTAAATGTAACAAAAAAAAAAAAAAATCCTGAAGAAACTATTTTTTCTCCTAAATTTAATTAAGAAAATTTGTAAGCTTTTATCAAAATTTTTTTCGTAATTTTTGTAATGCAACCTGATGATTGAGTGGATAGCTCTCGAACCACAGGTTTTGGGCTCGAGTCACAGCAGTGCTATGGATGTTGGTAACGGTTTGGAATCCATTTTAAACTGTAGGTCTCTGTCTAATTGGATGTCATGCACAACAAATACAAAGTAGTAGAGCAACAAACCAAGGGGATTGGGTATAGGTTACTGTGTTAAAAAATTCTCTTGTTAAGATATCCCAGTTAAAAAATTTGGACAGAGCTAATCCAGACAATTCGGGTGTTAGTGTCAGATGGGTCTGGCTAAGGTAAATTGGCAGAGACAGCCTTGATCGGGAACCAGATGTAGTGCTTAAGAAGATTTTTTAATAATAGCTTTCATAAAATTGTATTTTCATTAGATTTCATTTTAAATGACAATCATAATACTGAATTCATTTTCTTCAAATATATCCTTAAGCAATTTTGAATGTAATTTCTAAATTCTTATCTGTAAAACATTAATCCTTAAAAAGTTTTAAAAATAATGTACATATTTGGATGCTTTTAAAAATGATCAAGCCTACTAGGGGGTATCAAATAATCAACTTCATAAACATCAAGATAACTCATAACATTTTAAGCCCTAGAATGTATGATCTTTATGGGTTAGACATTAACCAAAATTTAATGAAGCCTTTAGGTAGTTGTAACAAATGCCAGAATCGAAAATTGTGCTAGTTTATAATAATAGTGAGAATAATTGAAAATTATTTTATCAATTTAATGTTATTATAGAAATGTTTTAAAATAATTTAAGGGTATCTTGAAGATTTTTAAATTTTAGTTCAAGAATTTTATTTTAAATAAAACAACGATCTATAGTTAAATTTTGTTGTATTTATGCAACGTTTAAACTTAAAATTTTAAAATGTATCAAATCACAACTTAAGAAAGTAGATAAATCTTGATTTTTCATTCAAAATAATTCCCATTTAAATCTCTTATGTTCAATTTATGGATTTTCATTTTTAAATAATTTAAGTAGAATCGTTAATGTATCTTGACAGGTGCTGGACTTTGTGGACTGGGATTTATTTCTGCCATAATTGTGGGCATCTTAGATGTTCATGGATTCAAGAAGATGGGTAGAATGGAATCTATTACTTCACAATCTAAAAGAGTGGTAAGAAACTTAAATTAATTATGTTCATGTTGAAATAAGTTAATTAACTGTAAACTCTAATTTTTCAATTTGTAGTAGTAAAATTAATAAAATATTTAATGTATATTTTGAGTATTATTGAATTTTTTTTTTTTTTTTTTTTATGTGTACTCTGGGATGCATATAAATGAAGTACATAGTTATTTGTTAATCAGTTGGCAGTTTTTGCAATCAATATTATTGTGAATGAGTTATTTTTAATTTGTTTAAAATGTTTATTATTAAACAATATCCTTTTTGTTTTTTATTACAACTATAGAAAATAAATTTAAAAACACATTTTAAATGATATTCCTTTATTGAAAATAAACATTAAATAAATAGGATTTTTTTTTTTCCAAGGAATTTAAAAACTAATGAAGATAAATATTTTAAAATAAATATTGCATATATAATATTTAAAAATATTTCTTTCAATATATTTGATTGACAATCTGATTATGTCTTAAGTTTTTTTAAAGAATAACCAAAATCTGAATCTTATATTTTTAAAAATTATATTAATTTAAAGTTCAGTCAAGAAAATATGTTTTCATGAATAAGCAAAAAACAAACTGCTTCTCTTTTTTTTTTTGATAATATATTTTAAAAATAGCTTAATAATTACATATTTTTTTTTTTTTTATGCTATCAGCGCATATCTGATGTGAAGAACTTTTCAATGTCATACTGGCTTGTTATATTCACCATTATGTTTTTCTATAATGGAATATTTCCATTTGTTGCTGATGCTAGGTAAGCTAAGACAAATTCTTTTTTTCATTCTTTTATATTTTTTAAATATATACAATAAATGTCATGTGGTATAAAAGTAAACAATTAATGCAGAAAACTTTATTGTTTACTTAAGTTATTGAGTAGTGTTCATTATTTTTATAGAAATATTAAATAAATTTATTGCTTTTACAATGAATATATCTTTTGTATCCTTACAAAAATAGTTCAACATTCAAATAAATTTAGAAACAAATATATTTTATAAATTTTATTTTTACTTCTTTCAGAATCAAATTTTGACTTATTAGTTCAAATATGTTTATTAAAAAAATATATATTTCTAAAATTCACTTAATTTTTTTTTTCTTATGGCAAACCTTTCTAAATTGTTAACATGAATGCATATCATTTAAAGATGTTGTTCATTTAATATTTCTTAAACAGACTTCTATTATTTTTTAATGAACTCTTATTATGAACATTACAACATATAAAGTAATTATTATTTTTTATATTATTATTGACATATTCTTACCATACTCATAATTCCCAAGTCGTATGGTTTGACCATATAATATACGAATTTTGGGTACTTTTTAAAGTTATTTGATTAATTTTAATATGATAGCAAATTTTTTAGGAAAATAAACAATTTTTTTTCCCTCGTATTAAAAAAAAAAAATTATCTTGCAATATATTTATTCTTATTATGAAAAACATAGAACTGCTGTGCTGGCATCAAGAATTCCGCAAGCTGCTTCAATAATTAGTAACTGAAAATATGGATGTCGGGCTTAAATGATTGGGTCTTTAAGAATGGATCAACTAGAATTATTCATCTGATATTCCTTGTCATCTGACATTCTTGAACAATAATCAAATAGTAAATTCAGAAAAGGATTGATTGAACAGCATTTTCAGGAATTTTTGTATTATATTCATTGGATATTTTGGACAAGTAGCCAAATGATAAATGTAGAGACAGATCAGAGGAACAATATTTTCAGACCTGTAGATCATTTCATTGTTCAGGACATTTTTTTCATCAGGCTTTTATTTCATTCATTTGGTTCTTTAACTGAAACACAATTCAAAAATAAAGGGTTTCCCTTTTAATTACCCCAGCCATTTTTTATTTACTCTACTCCATTTTGTTTTCCTTAGTATTACATTTTTTTTTTTTCATGCCATGCTTCTTTTTAAATTGGTTATTTAAAGAAGAATTAAAAACAAGTATTTTTTTTTTATTATTTTTTATTTTATTTATACAAATGTAACGATTATAAGTAATTATAAGAAAATGATGATTGCAGGAAATTTTTTTTTTTTTTATTGTAATTTAACTATAAGTTTTCAAGTGCACTATACATCATCATAAGTATGAATTTATTTTGCTGAAGAGCGAGTAATAAGTATGCATATAAATTAATAATAAATATGCAATTAATTTGCTAAAGTGCGAGTTGGTATACATTTGATGTACTAGGTAAATTCTCAGACTTGTCGGGTTTCTAAAATTGATATGTTGGCAGGTATGTATACAGCCATGTATAACTTCTATAATTACTCCAGGTAATCAATATGCATAAGATATATTTAATGGAAATACGAAAGGAAACATTTAAAATTATAAATAATATAACGCATTATATTATATAATTGTAAGGTTCTGTAACAAACATAAGTCAAAAGTTGGCATACTTGTATATTTCTATCTAATCTCTCAAAACAAATAAAATCGCATCAATATATAATAAACTTATGTTTTTTTGTTTTGTTTTATTTATATAACAAAAATGAAAGTTTGATTTTAGAATGGTTTTGCATATTAAAGGCCTAACTTTGTGTAATTTGAAGTTAATTAAAAATATTATTCTTAGATATAATTAAATATATATTAAAAAATTTTACATTTTCATATTAGTTGCTTTGTATAAATAAACAATTTAAAAAAATTTGTTTTTACAGCAAATTCATTAGTGATAAATATCACTATGATGACAATGTATCTGCATATATGGCTGGTGCTGTATATGATGTTTCATTAATATTGTCACCATTTTTAGGTTTTATTGTAAGTATTTTTTATATTGATTTATATTTGAAAAACCCATAAAAATAAATAAATGAATCAGCAGAATAATATTTAAAATTTAATTCTATAAAAATGTATTTAAAATTATATGAAGAGATTACAGAAAGTTCTATTAAATCCTATTAGTTAGATAGCCTTATACTAGCAGTTAGATTTATTAGTTAAAATTTTCTGATTTTTATAAGTCCACTAGTTTAATATATGTTCTTATATTTTTGCTGTATCGATTAATCAATATTTAATTTAATTAAAAGCAATTTTTCTTTTTTTTTTTTTATTTTATTTTTCTCATAGAATATGTAAAATTAAGAACTTTTTGTGCAAATGTGAGGAGTCAGATTTTTGTATACTGACTTCTGGCTGTTTCCAATAATTTTATGTGCTGTGATATTTTATTAATGGATTTAGAAGATTTTTGAAATAAATTCAATGACTTTAATTGCTCATATATCTTATATATCTGTATAGTTTCTCATAACAAAATAATTTTTACTACTTTAAAGGTCTGGTATTTGCACTATCTCAATTCTTGCATTTTTTTACTTGTTTGTTTAGAAAAAAATATTTATATTCCATAAAGAAAAAAATAATAATAAAATAAAATAAAAATAAAAAATTTAACAATTCTCAAAGTATTATAGAATTGCTGAAGACAAGCAAAAGAAAATTGTGAATTTTAAGCTTCAAGTTGCTATATTTGTAATATTTTAAATCGTTTTTACTTCATAGCAGCATAGCTTCTGTAAGATATTGTTTCATTGTTGATCTAAATAACTACTTATGAGTCTCAGTGCTGAGAAAATTCTCAATACTTAGATGGGTTGCTTTGCTAGTGGTTGTATTATTGAAGGATATAATTGAATTGCCTGCTTCACATTTAATTTTAACATTAATTTTTAAAATTTAAAAGAAAAAGAAATTATGAAGGAATCAGATTTTGTCCTAAGATTTTTCCTTCTAAAATCTATGATCAAGTGTATGTGAGAAAGATGGTCATTAAGGTATTTAAGGTACCCAATAAATATAATGAAATATTTTTACAAAAAATAGTTTTTGCATGATTGTTTGTAAGACCAGAAAAGTTAAAAGTTATGTGTTGATACCGAAATAAAAACTTTGACATGTTGTATGTAACGCAAGAAGAAAATTACTAATTAAAGAAAAAAGTTATTTAATTTATAATAACAAATAAATAAATTTAACCAGCAAAAACCAAAACACATCTTGTTAAGTTTTATCTTTTAATAATTTCCATATCAACTCATTATACTTTTGTGCAAATTGAATTTCATTTCAGTTTCTTTTTTACCAACCTTGTATGGACCAATATTTTTTTATATTATTGTTTCAGTTCAAAGTATTTGTATTATGTTACAGTTTGCCTTTTTTTTTACAAAATTTATAGTTTTGTTAGAAAAGTGAGGGATTTCATACTTAGTGTCAAATGTGAAATGTATGAATAATTTTTTTAATGCAATTAACTTGCATCTTTTGGAATATATCTCACATACAATATTTTTTTCAGGATGTGTTTGGCAAAAGAGGGGTTCTCTGTATTGTATGCTCAACTTTAACAATTCCAGTGTTTGGACTTCTTGCTTTTTCTCAAGCTCATCCTCTGATATCAACTATTTGGTTAGGAATAACTTATTCTGTAGCAGCTGTAAGTACATATCAAATGTAATGTATACGAATTCCAAAATGTGTATAATGTTTAGTTTTATATATATAATTTTTTTTTTTTTAGTAAAACATTTCATCTGATTAAATTTATTGATTTAATAAACTTTTAAGAAAAAAAAATAAACATACATGCATACACAGTGTTGATTTCCTTGATGTGCTTAATTTTGTTTATTATGTCGTAGTGTTTATTCGTATTTTCGATGTCATACATACATTAGATGGATAAATAAATTATTTATCATTTTATTAAAGTGAGTAACCTTCTGTCATTATCAATAGCTTGATTGTGAGTAAATAATTTTTGTATATCATTATAAAAAAATTGAAATTTTATTTATGTGACTCATCTCTTTTAATCAGTTGTAAGTTGTTTGTAAATTATTGCTGTAAGGACCTTAGAATAATAAAATGGCTTCCTCTGACAGTCAGTGCATAAATGGCATGTCTTTCTACTTCTTTGTTGAACATCTGTGATCTTCATGTATGATATATGTATCGCAGTAACAGCCCATCGAAGGGTGATGAGGGGAAGACAGTGCCTTCTAAAAAGGAATTTTAGAAGTAACTACTGCCCGTTTTCTTGTTTCATGGAGGGAAACTCCACCGGGAGCCTATTAATCGATACGAGATACTTTGCATATATTGTGAAAATTGCTATCAAGTCTAATTTCTTAAAGTAGCAAGTACAACAATGCTGGCAGTGGATTCCAACCGCAGGTCACAAAAGTCGTTGCAAAATAATATATGAAGAAGTGGCATGTGTTGAGTTAAGGGGGAAAAAAAACTTCTCTGGGTTTCTTTTTCTAAAGACACTGCATAATGGATTGGATGAATTTAATCTTTTCTGCTATTCATTTTTGTCAAAACAAAACATTCTTTACAATCATTCTAATGAATGAGGTCTGATATTTAACTGATCTGCTGTTGATCATATTTAACTTGATGAACTGCAAATGTGAATTAGAAAGCAAAATCTATAAAAGGTTGTCAGCCAAATAGAGGTGCCAAACAGTCTGTAATCATATAATTATCATGACTCTGATGCAATATTACGCATGTTAAAAGCAGAGAATTATCAATTGTGGTAAGATTGTATAATAAGTCAAACACTTTTCTCATGTTCTACAATTATTTTTAAATTCGTATTTCTGCACATTGTTGAAATTATTTTTGGTAATACAGCATTGTGAGATTTAATAATGGAGACAGTGTCATGAAAATTCAATGGATTTGCATTTATTTATTATTATAGTATATTTTTAATTACTTTTATCAGGATTTTATATATTTTTAAGCAAACTATTACAGTAAAAACTAATATGTTAAAAGAATGTTCATGTTTGAAATCAGAATTAATGAAAAACAGTTTTAGGTGTACCCTTATAACTTTTCTGTACTCTAATTTGATTTTTATCCTTATTAGGCAGCATGTGGCCATCTATTCCACTTGTTGTATATCAAGCAACTATTGGAACTGCTATGGGTATTGCAACATCTCTTCAAATGATTGGCATTGGATTTTCAAATTTGATTGTTGGCGAAATTCTTAGCAATAAATCTGAGTAATTATTCTTGTATTATGATTTATTTTAAATAACTAGTTGATTATATTTTTATAATTACAATTTACTATTTATTACCTAATTAAAATACTTTACATTAAATATTGATATATATATTGTAAAAATTACTTTTTAAATTTACTTTCATGTGATTTATTATAGATACAGTTGGAAGTATGTTATGATATATTTACTTGCAAATATATTAGCCTGTGTTGTTACTTCAATATTTTTGAATATAGATGATGTCAAAAAGGTAAATATCGGTTTTTTAGTATCTTGTTTATCTTTCAGTATCTTGTACTTAACTTAAATGTAAAGTACAAGATAGTGCTTTTCTAAAAGATATTTTATTAATTATTAATTTAAAAGGAAATACCACCTCCACCCAGCTCAGCACAATTCTTCTGTGTCTGTCCTCCTTGCCTTCACTTCACACTTGCTCTCTCTTTTATCTTTTGATCTGAACTCACCACTTTCTTCTGTGTGAATGTTCAAGGCAATTTCCCTTGTATGATGCATTCTAGTTCGACTACCAAATTGTAACTGTATATGCCCCCTCAAGGAAAAGTACATGCATCTTAGTAACGATGCTGTTACAGAAAAGCATACAAAATAAAACTTGAATGAATAATTAACAATGTTAAAAAATGACGCAATTCTACCAGAGCTATTACTAGAAAAACACAGATAGTACTTATACATTTTAACAACTTATCTAACGACAGTTAACATTTTTAACTGAACCTATGTACACAGAAGTTAATCAACTCAGTATTTTACTTGCCCAGCTAATAATCATGCCCACTTTTTCCTTCTGTTTTTTAAAATTTTATATTTCTGCTAGAAGTACTGCCTTCACTTCAATATCTGGGTCATATTCTTGAAGTTGCACAAATTTAAAAACATTGTTTCTTGCTAGCTCTATGTAGACCTTGAGAAGTATTTTTATTATCTGAATCATAATTGGCAAATGTAAAATGTTGTTTCTCACCAGTTCCCTTGTTTTTGATGACATTCATGTTTCCAGCAATATTAAATGTACTAGCATATTCATGAAACTAATCTTCATCCACATCATCTGATATACTCCTGTCTCACATACTGTTTATTGACCTATATACGAGGTCCATGATGCATCTTGTCTTAAGTTGTCCCTTCTAACAATGCTCTGGTGTGGTCTTGTAGTTTTTTGAACATGAACAAAGTTTGTAGAATAGCTTAGGTTCTCTATTCCCCTGTTCCATGTTCAGGAGTTCATCCATTTTATCTTTTAATGAATTGTGGAAAACTGAGAAACTAAGCATCTCTTTATACATACTTATAGAAACTGCATACCTATTGGAAGGCTGTTATATAGTTTACCATTGATCGCATTGTGGGTTAGTAACCACCGGGGCCTAGTCCTCCTACTCGAACACATATCTTTCTCTTGTTTCCAGTCAAACAATTATTAAACTGAATTCTGAGAAATTCCATACAGTACAGATTACTTGTTTTGAGATGCCTCTTCATTGGTCACTGATGTGGAATTGGATCTCAAATGTTGAATTCTCTTCTTAGATTTTCTTTTCCTCTCTCTCATTCTACTTTTTCTAACCTATGGAGGCTAATCATTTCTAATGTCTTTTCACCTACTCCTTTATATCTTTCAGGTTTTACTATTAAGGTACAAAACTGTAATATCTTTATTTCTTCTATCACTGCATTTCTAAACTCCCTGGCCAATTCTTTGACATTACATTTATGGATATTCCTGAGTAAGGATGCCATTCTACCATTAATAAATCAACTCTATACAGCAGCATGTTTAATAAATGAATATTTACTCAACCATTAACAAAACAAATCAAGCACCATTCATGATATTTACTATAAAAACTCAAAAAAGATATGAACAAACCACTCCAGCACATCAGCATGCTGTGTAACAGTTTTGGGCTTTTTCATTGTCCTCTGGGTTCAGGCAACCTTCTAAATTCCATTGGTTCTGGTGACCATCCATCCAGCTTTATAGCTCAGCATGCATCCTCTGCCTTCACCGCACACATGCTCTCTCTCTCTTTCTTTGATCATGGCTCACCACTTTCTTCTGTACTACATATCCGAAGTAATTTGTCCATGCAGCGCATTCTAGTTCAATTACCAAACTAGAGCCTTACAAATGTTTAATCAGTGTTAGAAAAATTTTTAACTTATTAATTTTTATCAATGCATGTATATTAATATTTGCCAATTGTTGCTGTATGTATGTTACAGTGAATGTGATTAATCACATTTACTGTAACATATATATTGTGTTATGGCTGGAAATTCATAAGAAAAAAATTTTTTATATGAGAAGCAAGTCAAATTTGGTTGTATCTCTTTACATACCTGATGGTTTTGCAAAAACACTTTTCAGGGTTAATTTTTTTTTTTTTTTTTTAAATTGCAACAGATGAAATTGCCATAAAACTAGTAATAGAATATTGCTTTTATTAATACTTTCCTTTTACTCTTTATTTAAATATAGTTTCTGTATTTTCACCCATTTTATGTATATATTATTTATAGTATGTAATATTTTAAGCGATACTTAAGCATTTCATTTTCCTTGCACATAATTTTAAAAAAATACTTTACAAAGTTGCCTTAAAAAAAAATTTTTTTTTATCATGTATGAATTTTCAATAATTAGTTTCGTAAGTTCTTTAACAATTGTTAATTGTTACTCTTAAATATAAGATAATTAACAATGTATTTTCAATCTAGGGTGGAATTTTGAATCTCAGCAGAAAAGAAGCCAAAGAAAAAACTGAAAATGAAGCGAATTCAAATGCTGATACAGATGCTTTAGTTGAATCTATGCAACCAATTAATGATTAATTTGAACAATTTAAATCAATTGATTTACTTGACTGTTATGTAAGATCTATAATAAGCAATATTTTATTACATTTTTTTCTAGTGAAATCTTAATGTTTGTGTTTTTATACATAAAATTTTTATATTTTAAAAAAAGTATATACTATGTATGTATTGCAATTATTCATACGCTGTAGTAAAAGATGTTTTATTACAGTATATGTATTTCTTTGTGTGAGTTATGTGCATATATATTTATAAAGAGTGAGAGAGAAAGAGATGTATATTATCTTGAAAATATTAATTGTTATAACATTAAGTAGTAATGTTTATTACAGTCTAAAAAGTCAAGAAAAGTAATTATACATAAAATTGATAAATAATTTTACTTGAATTTTATAATTTATGTGTTTTTTTAATAATTGAAGCATATTTGTGACAAACTCGAAGGTTTTTAAATTAAGCTCCATTTAGATGTTCGGGACTGCCTATTTGTGTGCTAATCAGCGAATATTATCAATTAATTGCAATTTTAGGTAAAGCATTCTTTTCTAGATGCTAGAAAAAGATTTTTTTTTAATATTTGGTTTGAGTTGTTAATAAATATGAATCATTATTCCAAAATGCTCATAATTTAATTATCCTGTACTATTTGGAGAAGGATTCTTCAATTTGTGTATTCTGTCTGATTGCATTTTGATCTCCACTTCAAAACACTTATCTGAAATGAAAAGCATTCATTTTTAATTTATTTATCCTTGAGTTAAAATTATTTATGCAAGTTTTCTGTTTTAAGGAATTGCAATATAGTAACCTTTGTTATAGCATGTGCTATGTATATAATACACATTTTAATATAACACAACCTTAATAGTCATTGGATATCTACTTTTTTTTCTTGTCTGCCAGCATGCATAACAAGGGCTACTAATATAGTAAATTATGTACTTTATTATCTTAACATTTGGTAAAATTTTTTTATTATATTATCTTGGACAGTTGTGATTATATTTATGTGATCAATTTATTTGTATGTTGTGTGTCATATTTAAATGTTTGATAAAGCAAGGTTTCTATTTTATAGATTATAAGTATTTATTTTTGTAAAGGTCATGATCTCTTAAATTAGATATCGTAATGCCAATTTTGTCCGTCTAAGTTCTTTTTGCTTAGATAGTAAAAAGAAGTTTTCATTTTTTTTCTATTTATTTCTATTCCCTTCCACCCCATTACCCAATTAAATGTATTTGGTGCTTACTTATTTCAATATGGGTATAATAAATGTCTACTCAAACTTTTTATGTATTGTACATTGTGAAATCAATTTTTTAAATGATTACTTTTATATGTTATGTCCTGTTAGAAAATTAAAATAAAATTTACCAATATATATGTCCATAGATACATAGTATGGTGTTTTTAAATATGTTTTAGTTGTCAAACTTTTTATATATTGTGAGAGTAGGTCATGGTTTTAATAAAATTAAATTTCTTTTCTTTATATGCAATCTTGCTTTCTGATAAAATAATTTTATGTTTCTTTAATAGGATATAATATAAAACGTTTAAAATCAAGAGCTAATTTGCATTTACATTATGTTGAAATGGCTAAAAAAACTATTTATATATATCCAGAAACTTTGCATAGTAAAATTTATTATAGTTTACATTGCATTTGATTATACAATATATCTGTAGTATTAAAACAAATTTGATCTTATCATCCATTGAGTACATTTTTCATTACATTTATTCATATAAAAATTATAGGCTAGATCTTCAGACATTATGAATTAATATAAAAGAAGAAAATGAGTGCTAATTTAGATGTTCTGTCATATAAGATATGCTTTATTACAAAGCATGCCTTTAAAAAAAATAATTTCACAAATCAAGTTTGATCACCGAAAAAAGGATGGCCATAACCCAAGTCTTTTGTCAGCCAAGATTCTTGAAAGGCATACATATCACAAGCAAGTTGAATATCCAATAAGGGTGCTGATGGTGAAGTACATGTTTGTGGAAATTTGCTTATGATATTATCTGCTGTGTATCCTTAAAAATGAAACATTTTTAGACATAAAATGAGTGACTTGTATATTGGTTTATGTAAATGAAAAATTTTATCGTATTAAAAATTATTTTAAGCCTTAACTTTTAATTTTTACTTTCCTATAAATCATTATTTATCAAAATTATATAATTTAAATTATTTGAAAATAGCAAACAAATGTTTTAAATCTATATTTTGATAATCTGTGAAAGGGTTATCATTGATATCAGAACTTAATAGGGTCATACAAAAAATTATTTTTATAATATGTTAACTTAAAATTCTTATTGATTTTTGTATTAATTCCTTAAAAAACATATATATTTTAGTAGCTTTCAAAAGTAAGAATTAAGACTCTTTATAGAGTGATTTACAAAGAAAAGTTTATTATTATATATTTTAAAGGTATTAGATAATGTTTTTTGGTTCATTGAGTTCCTAAATTGCATGAAAAAACTTTTAATGGATACTTATTTAACATACATGATTTGTTTATTTAGTAACGAAATGCAACAAACATTTTCTAAACAAACAAACAAACTTAAAAAAAAAAAAATCTGAATAGGAAAAATACCGGGTGATTATAATTAAAGTCCCACTTTCGAAATGCTGTAAAAAAAAAGTACGAGCTAATCTGAACTGAAGATAGTTAAAGACAGAAGAATAGTCTGGTATCAGAAAACGGTTACAAATAGATGGCGCTATAAGCAGCATAACGAAAGTGGATTCGGCTAGCAGTGTCATTTGGCTTTGGCATAGTTGCACATTAAACCAATTGCACCATTAAATGTGCTAGATTGTTTTAGGTTTTGACTTTAAAAATGACTTCAAGTCATTTCTACTAATAATAAAAGAGATATTATGGAGGATTTTGGGATTATATGACATTCCCAGAAGATTTATAAATATCATTAAAGAACTTTATAGGGATTAAAAACACTGTGTAAAAGTTAATGGAAACCTGGCAAAGCCCTTTAACATCGAGACGGAGGTAAAGCAAGGGGTGTTGTCAGGGCCTACTATTCATAATTATAATTGACTGGATAATGATAAAATACTGTTAAAGATGCAAAACAAGAAATAAGATGGAATTTTACTAGAATTTCAAAGGCACATAATTGTTTTAAAAAATTAACTAAATTCTGGCTTCAAATAGTTTAATGTTAAAGACAAAAATCAACATGTTTAATTCAATGGCAAAACAACATACTTTTATATGGAACCGAAACATGGAAATTAATCAAACCACAAAATAAAAAATTAAGCAGTTGGCAAAATAGATGATTTAGAAAATTTTTTACAAATATATTAGCCACAAACAATATCAAATTTAGAACCTTATAATAAGACCAAGCAATCGCTCCCAAAGAAAATGGAGGTGGTTTGGCATATACTAACAATGCCTTTAGCTAAAATCAAAGCAGTAGCGTTAACATGTAAATATATTAGCCACAAGATAAGAGAAAGATCTAACAAGAGGGGCTGAAAAGTTCGTAGGCGGACACATAGATGACGCTACTAATATTAAATCCATATGAGTTTTATTTAGCTCTAACCTTCAAAAGACACGTGTATAAATTTGACAGCTGTTGCACTATTAGTATGTGAGTTATAGCATTTTTAGTGTTCATCACGTGCAGTCCACTCGACTGACTGTTGATTGTACTCCGGTGTGAAATGATGGAGCCATGTTTCATTCATTGTCACATATCGACGCAAAAATTTGGGTTTATTACGATTGAACAGCTCAAACACTGCTTAGAATCATCAATTCGTTGTTGTTTTCTCGATTGCGAGCTCGCGCGACACCCACTTTGAACAGTGCTTTCGCATATCCAAATATTCATTCACGATATGTCCAACACGTTCCTTTGATATCTTTAGGGTCTCAGCTATCTCAATCAACTTCACTTTACGGTTTATCAGAAATTATTTTATGGACTCTTTTGATGTTTTCGTCGGTAACAGCCTCTTTGGGGCGTCCACTGCGTGCATCGTTCTCGGTGCTCATTTCGCCTCGTTTATATTTAGCAAACCACTTCTCTACGGTTGATTTTCCTGGTGCAAAGTCCGAATGATTATCAAGCCAAGCCTTGTCTTCAATAATATTTTTTTTTCGCCAAAAAGCAATGCTTTATTAACACACGAAATTCCTTTTTATCCGTTTTTTCAAACTAACAAAAGTTTGCTTCACTAAAAATGCTATAACTCACATACTAATACTGCAACAGCTGTCAAATTTATACACGTGTCTTTTGAAGGTTAGGCTAACTAAAACTCATATGGATTTAATATTAGTAGCGTCATCTATGTGTCAGCCTACGAACCTTTCAGCCCACCTGTTATGTTAACGTGGTGGCGAATGGTAGAAAATGAGAAGAACCAGGTGGAATGAGCGAGCTGTTAAGAAGTAAGATCAGCTGCGGCTGAGAATGCTCAATAAGCTGAGGGCCTTATATTTATTATAAGTAAGTAATAAACATTAATTTCATCCCAAGATTTGAAAAATTATAATTTCAATAATATTCCCGATAAACATATTTAAAATATTATAGTATAAAAAGTTTGATATAAAAGATACATACCTTTATTATTCAACCCATGTACCGATTGTTGGTTGTAACAATCAGGAAAACAAATTTCATTTCTCACTGAATAGGTAGAAGAAAATTCTGAAAATGAGGATCTGTCTTATCTTGTTCTTTTATGGACATTTTATCTTCTTTTAACTCATTTCTCGTTTGTTGCAAGCCATAATTGTCCTTTAAGTTATTTTTGTACTTTGAATGCATTTGTTTTTTTTTGTATTGACCATGAAACAGGACGTTGCAGATTTGAAATAATTTGCAGTCTTTTATCTGTAAGAATGGATTAAAATTAATTATGTTTACTACTAATTTAATTATATATGACCAATTTTATAATAAAGTATTTTAATCCTTATATATACATTTTGTGTTTCTTCAGAACATTTATGTAGAAGTATACTTTAAATAAATTTTGAAAATTATTTTAAAAACGTGTTAAGTACATAATCAATATTGCAGCATTTTTCTCTCGGAAAGAGTTTTGCCATTTATTCCATGAAGAGGAATGTATGCTATTTTACAAGCATATAATAACAATCAATCACTCAATTTTTGATAGCAGAGAAGTATTATTGTGAATAGCTATATTACTTGCAATTAGTGTTTTTTGTACTAATGAGAACAACTTGTCACTCAAATCTGATAGCAGATATTCGGTATCATGCATAATGAGACTCAGGAAATTAGAGGATATTTGTGCGACCTTCACAAGTCGAAACAACAGCAGATTGAATATGAACTATACCATGAATTGTTCCATCGTGATTGGTGATAGGCCATGAACTGAGAAATGTCTACTTTCTAATGAGAAGGGAAGCTGACCCTCCTCCTCTTGACGGATTGTCTTAAACGTTTTTTTGTGTGTGTGTGTGTGTGTGTGTGTGTATATATATATGTGAAGAAGAGAGAATTCTGTAATGGTAGACTAGAAGTGCTGTTTTCTTTTTTTGATCTGAAGTGACTGAATAGGCCGTAGTTTCCGCTTGTTTTCAAAGTGAACCCCTGTGGTTTTGTGGATCACGCCGTGCGATAATTAAGGTCTGCCGCAGACCAAGCAGTGGAGATTCGATGTAACTAGACTGGAGAACTCTGAAAAATCTCCGAATTTGGCTGAACTGCACTTGTGCTTTTAATCGTGCACTTGTGATAAAAATTTATTTTTTAAATTTTTATTTCTTTTTTGTATAATAATCCAGAGTTCCTTATTTGTAAATGTATATAGTGCTTGTAAATAAAATAAAAGTGCCCCCATGAATCTGAAAGTGGTCCTCTTCTTGAAATCTTTATAGGTCTAATATGAGGCCGAAAGGTTACAATATTAAAGGAAATTTTTAATATCGTATGCCCAATATCATGTATATTTCATGTTGAAATGTCTATATTAACTGATACTTTTTCATTCTAATTGAAGTGCGTGTTTTTCTTCCAATGTAAGAATATCTGTTAATGCACGCATAGCACCGCTATTTGCAGCAAATATTCCTATCATCAGCGTTTGAAGAGTTCGCTGTATCTGTCCACTTTAACTCAATAAAATGATTTTCAATTGCACATTTCATTAGTCCATATCCATTATTGAATGAATTCAATTCTTTTATCAAGTTGAGCTCAGACTTAAAAAGGCCCAAAAATATGTTCGAATTGGTGTCATATTTTGTACTTAAGAGTTTTGCTGTTAAAAAGGAGAATATTATAAAAATATTAGAATTTTGATTCTTATTCATAGATCACAAAAAATATCTTACCTGAATTATTTAAATGTTTTTCCATTTTTTTATAAATTACTTGTTCTTGTTCTTGAGCTTGCTGATTCTCAAATGCTAATAGCAAGTACTCTTGCAAAAGACACGAGAACAGATGAAATGTAACTAAAAGGACATAATATATGTTGTGATATATTATATGAGATATACACTTTGTTAAAGTGTATTTCTCATATAATATATATTTGTATACGATAAAATCATAGAAAACGAAAAGAACACAAGATAAAAAAAAAAGAATAGATAAAGATTAATTAAAGCTAAAGAATTTATTAAATTACAATCCACAATTAATCTGTTAAATAAAGCTATAAAATAATTTCTATCTTACAAAAATTCTCATATAATCATACATATATCAATTGCTTTAAGTAATTAAAAAAAATTGTTTTCTTTTTACTTTTGCATTTATATCCTTTTTTCCCCATTAATTAAAAAAAAATAATTTTTGATTTTAATAAAATTGGGGCAACTTATACAACACATAGTAGCGTGCAAGATAATATAAAAACTAATTATCAAATAATTATGATGCTTTAGAAATTAGCACATGACTGAAATTGATAGATTGGATGCTTTATTTTTGGTACAGGAAAAGCATCTGCATTATGGAGTATGGTCAATACGAACAGCAAAATAACACAATGCCGTGTGATGATATCGATTATGACATTAGGAAACTAAAGCTTATTATACTGACATTGCAAAAACTGCACTTATGTTTGGCAAGAATAAGAATTGTGGGCAGCAGCATGTCTCTCTCTAGAATATCCCACATATGCTCGATGAATTTTGGTGCGCCACTCCTTGCGCGTTGCATTGTTGCTGTTGAAGATAATCTTTCGTGATACGAACACTGTGTGGTCTAGTGTTATCTTCTTGCAGGATGAAATTGTCATACATTGTACTGAGATAAGAATACACATAAACATTAAGCACATTATTTCTACATATGAACAGCCAGTCCCGCTTGAAAAGACTTTGAGTTTGAACGTCCACCTAAAGAGTTATCCTCCTCCCCATATATATATATATATATATTGCTTCTTGCATATAAACATTTTTAATGTGTGTTTAATGGATGGTTAAAGTTTCCAGGTTCTCTCCGAATCAAGCTTTATCGCTTTATAAGCTAAACCAGGACTCAGTTGTGAAGAGAATAGCTCTTCATTGATCTGAAGATTTGTATTAGGTGTAAACAAGTAAGATATTAGAAATATAAACATGTAAGACCACCTTGTGCATCTTCATGTAACATGAGGTGAGAACACACACAAATGGCTTGTCGCATAACGTGAAGGAAAATTTTGTGAAGCCTTCTGGCTGCCGCATCAAAACGAGAATTGAGGAAATTTGGGTTTGAGGTTTTAGCCCTTGTGAATAAATATATGTCTATCGATGCTCAGCGTACTTTTTTGAGCCCCCTGGCTAAACTTTTAGAATGTCCAATTTGTGGTTTGAAATTGCTGCCAAAGTTATGGATCATAGAAGGATTAAATTTTTTTAACAATTTAACCACTTCTGTCTTATTTTTTTAACTTGTCTCAAATCTTCCATAGATCTTACATCGCACTTCTGGCAAGTCATACATCGAAGTCCTCCAAATGATTTTCCATATTACTTACATCAATATCACAATTGAACTTACTATAGTACACTAATACAAGCAGTTTTAATGCTACTTGCAGCTGAAGAACTTTCATTGTAGTGTTATTATTTTTGGATTTTTGTACTGTAATTTAGCACTTTTTATTTAACAACACTCTACAATTTATTATTGATTTTGTTCTTGTTTTTTGTTTTTCTTATCCCACTTGGTAGACAGCAACATCTTGACCAAGTGCAAGAACCGTGGTCTCATGGAAGAAAGGAAAGGTGGGGGGGGCAGCTTCTTGTTGTGATGGAGCACCCGTCGGTAGAAGTCTGACTTCTGCTCCGTGCCGCTCAAGAAGGAGGGAAGTGCCTCCGGGAGACTTTTAGGGGGAAACTACCCACATTTGAGTATCGTGTGGGAGAAAGCCCGGAAACCCCACCATATACTCCAACTAAAGAGGCAAGAAACTTAAACCTCACAAACGCCATCAACTCGCCTCGTTTTTGAAACAGTGTCAACAGCAAAGCCGCCAGCGGATTGAACCTTCATCCTAATTCTCCCCCAGTGGCGAGAGTTGCCATTGAACCACGAGTCGGGTGATTTTTTTTTCTTAAGAGAGTTATTGGATTTTTGGTGATTTTTCCTTTAATTTTTGAAAACCGATGCGATAAATATACTAAGTTACTATTTTCACATGATATTTAGCTTATTCAAATTTCATTAGATATTTTAGAGTTAATCAATTAATAAATAAATGATGTTCTTTTTCTAAACATATTTTCTTTTGAAATAGTATCAAAAGGATGTATTGAATAGGCGTCTCAAAAGTTTTTTCCAATTTCGTTTGAAACCGAATTAGAAACAACAAATAAAATTGTATGTCTTATTAATTTCGTAATGCGAACATTTGCATTGCAATTTAATAGTAAAGAAATTTCAAAAATATAGAAAACTTATAAAAAAAAATACGGAAATTGCGAAAATACTTGCTAAAGTTGTCCGATTTATTTTCAGTCATCCAATATGATATTTTGCTGAGTATGTATATCCAATAAAGAATGGAGCATCTTGCGTTATCTATCAATTTTTGGTTTTTCTAAACAAAATAAGAATAATATAAAGAGTTAATATTTGCATCTATTATTGCAAAAATACATTGTGTACTTAAAAATTTAAATGTTTATTGAATTAAAAGGCGGTATCTTTTATTTAAAAAATTGCTATCTAAATAAATTAATAAAAAGAGCTTTATTTAATAATAACATGTATAGTAAACCATTGGTCGCAACTAAAATAATAAGACATTTCTTACTTGGTAAATCTTGACAAGAAAACATTATAAGCAAAAAAATCAAAAGATTGTTATAAAAAATACAACATGCTGTTAATTTAATTCGGGCATTTTGACCTGAAGACATTTACTAATATGATGACAGGCATGATTATTCGTTGCATTCAGATTTTGCGTGATCCTTCCAAGGATATCTTCTGAGGAAGGTTTTTAACATCTGGAACATATGATTCAAGCCCAATGGAAAAATTTGTCCACTGGTATTTGGTAGAATATTCCATTGAACTGATCAATGGTTATTTTTTGCCAATTCCACCTAGATTTAGAAACTTCTCGAATTGGCATCACTTGTAGGTTCCGACCAAGCCCCTTTAGTTGGGAAGCATAATATACCAGCTGTCCGACTTATATGCACCTTAATAGTATAGTATAGTATAAAGAGTCCTGATGGTCGAGTGACCAGCGCTCTGGCGCTCGGTGCCACAGGTTTCAGGTTTGAGTTCGGGTGGTGCTATTGATGCTTGTAGTGGTTCCGAATCCACTTTAAACTGTAGGTTCCGGACTAATATGGTAGAGCTTTGGGCACAGGGCTGACAACTCTATCACCGCAAAAACAACAGCATCATGTTTCGGAAATCTGCCAGTGAAAGGCAGACGGCCTTGGTCCACCATGGGGCTGTTACACCAATGATGATGATGATGACTAACAGCATTAAATAAACATAATATCTCTTATAAACATAATATCTTACCAATCAATGTTTTTGTTTGACTAGTAAGAAACATTTGATTAAGTGATGTTTTAAATTCTTTAATAATGTAAATAAGACAAAAATATTACCTTATTAATTAAATTTTTTTTTACCTTATTAATGTCCATCTTTACATTACATATTAAAATAAAATATTTTGAAATGTATTTTTAAAAAACGGAAAAAAAGTCCTTTGAATAATAAAAAAAAGGAATAAAATCTTATCGATTTGATAAATTCTATTAATCTTGATTACTTACTTCAACAATTTTTCGATCATACTGTCCAACCATTCAATGAGAGTTTCTAGAAACATTCATTTTCAAAAGTTTTTGAAGACGAGGGATTACTAAAAATGAAAATAAATTATTTCTCAGTTAAATGCAGATTTGTGTGAAACACATAAGAAAAAACAACTAGTTTACTTATCCAGTCATAAGTGACAATTTTATAACAGTTTAATTCTACTTATTGCAAACTATGTATTTATTTTCATTTGTGTAAGGTTAATGGAATATGATTTGTTTTAAATATCTCAGAAGATGAAGTTTTTAATTTATTTTCTCACTGTAGTTTAATCTTCACAAACTTTTCAAGCTGTTGGGGATAATCTATCCAAAATTTGAAATCTTAATTTAGCAAAACTTTATTTGGCAAGGAATAATATAAGTAACTTATTTGATAATAAAAAATTGATTTTGATTCAAACTGGAGTACTCAGGCCAATTTTGCTAACTTATATAGTCATTCTTATTTAAGATATCTAGAAGTATGATTTTTGCGCTGGTGCCACAAGTTTCGGTTCGAGTACTGGAGGTGTCATGGATATTTGTAACAGTTCGGAATTCATTTACCATAGGGCCCTGTCTAATATGACTGCATTGTGCGTTGTGCGTAAGGCTTACCTGTAAAAAAACATCTCCTGTCTCGAAATCTGCCAGTAGGGCAAATGGCCTTTGCCCCTACCAAGGGGATGTTGCGCCAGTGAGGAGGAAGAATAAGTATGATAAACTTTTTTGAAGTCAGTTGTTAAATTTTCTACATTTAAGTCTTGATTGTTAAGAGAAAATATCGCGCCATCTCATCCTACTTTTCTTTTTACTGAACTGAATATCCTAGTAATTTTGACTTATTTCTAAGTTTATTTTTCTCATACATCAGAAGGCAAAGTATTCGTAATTAGCATAAAATCAGTTTCATTACTTTCCATTAATTAAAACGAGCATAGAAATCTTAAATGACATTGTAAACAAATATTTGAATTTAACAAAAGAAATCTTAATTTTTTTACAGGTATTTATTTTAAATGATATGTCTTTAATTATTTTAAAATATTTATTTCTGAATTTGATTTTACGGAAGTCAAAGCAGAAACTTCACTCTAAAATCGTTGTTGTGAAAAAAGAGATAAACATTTTGAAATTCGAAATTGTTTGCCACGGTATATGCAACATTTCTACAAAGAACTTTGAAATACAGCAAACAATTATTGCTATTTCAGTCATACATATACTTTTATAATCCTAAAAAGAGAGCTACTATCAAATGCCGGGCAATTTGGTAATTAACCAACTGAAAGGCTGAAATGTAGCAGAATCAGCTTTTCGAAGAGCACCATGAATGACTACTGCTACACTATACTCACATCGTGTTACCATAAATTAAAAACAAAACCTGTAGTGGTGACATTTTGTGTGAAAGCGCCCTTCTTTTCAAATCAAAACAGAAGAACTTTCGTGGCTTACAGATGCATTTACTTATCCCTAGCAGGAATATGGGAATTTCCGATTTATCTTCTCCTGCCAGGTTTAAAAACGTCTCACTTAAGAAATTCAAAGCATAATAGATCATATAAACATATCATATCATATCAAAGCATAATAGAACGCTCCAATTGTCAAAAAAAAAAAAAAAAAAAAAAAAAAATCAGTATCAACAATTTTGTTGTTATAAAAAAGTTGCATATTTTTAATTTTCTAATTGATTTAGGGTTATTTTATATTTATGTAGATAATATGCGACGCCATCTGTAAAGGAATCCTCCACATTTTAAGCTGCGTTTGCAATGGAAAACACAAGCCGCGGACATCGTTCGAAGCCTTTTCCGAGCATCGACACCCCCCAACATCATCTTATCTTTCCTTACTAGTGATAGCCTGAAGTTGTAAATCTTTTGATGCTTGACCAAAGAAATCGACTTTTATCGCAAGATTTGCATTTTCCATCCATACTGAAACAAACTGATTTGGAAAGCGTTTGCTAATGATGCTCACAGCTCGTCTGTATTCAAATGTGGACACTTCTTTAAAAATCAATCCCTCATAATATAACAATTCTATCACAAAAACGATTAAATTTATGCAGGTTACTTTTTAATAAAAAATTATTCAGTTTAAATAACATTTGAAATAGCATATTTCACTTACTTTTTATATCAGAGTCTGAATTAGGAAACAAATTTAGTATTGTTTGCTGATCTATTTGCAAATACCGAGTCATTTATAAATCCATCTTCTTCAACTTCATTTAGTTCTTCGCTTAGTAAGTGCAGTGCATATTTGCTTGGGATTGCAGGGCGGGCTACAATCATTCAAAATAAGGAAAATTACTATCAAATTAAACTAAAATTATCACTGTTTAATATACAATTATAATATTTTGAAGCTTTATCTGCAATAACAACAAAAAAAATTTACTTCAATTCCATTTTGTTTTTATTTCAATAAAAAGAAGCTAGTTACCTTTTAAATGAATACTAAATAATTATGCAAAATTGGATGAATGTTTAAAATTTATTAGCATATTAATTTTTAAAAAAGAAGATTTATGGCAGGCATGATAAAAATATTATGAGATCAATTTAAATTTTATTGGTATGCACAATCAGAAACTTGAAAAAAAAAGTTACCTGTTGTAGAGAAGAAACGCAACTATCTTTTCAAAACAAGTGAATCTTTCAAGCTTTACTTTTTAATTTGCTTTAATTGTGAACATATATTTTCTAAAGAACATTCTAACCACTTTTCCAATGAAGAGCGATGTTCTGAATTCCACGCAGCAACTTATAATCATAATAAAAATACATTGAAAATTATTTGAAAAAAAAATTAAGTTATCCTAAGGTTATCAACAATTAATCAATGATTACTTTTTTGAAATTTATTCATTTTTGGTTTTCAGTAGTTAATCAGTGATTACTTTTTAAATTTATGCATGTTTGGTTTGGATAGTTAATTAGTGATTGCCTTTTGAAATTTATTCATTTTTGGTTTTCAGTGATTACTTTTTAAATTTATATGCATGTTTGGTTTTCAGTAGTTAATCAGTGATTACTTTTCAAAGTTATTCATGTTTGGCTTTCAATAGTTAATCAGTGATTACTTTTTTTTTTAAATTTATGCATGTTTGGTTTTCGATAGTTAATTAGTGATTACCTTTTGAAATTTATGCATTTTTGGTTTTATTTTCTAATAATTTATTCAAACATTTATACGCATTGTTATCTTTTACAGTTATTATTTTTAAAACTGTAAAATATAGTTATCGAAAAACTCTTTCTAGAAAAATGTCTTTAATTATTGAACTAAATAACAGCCAAAAACTAGGATTTTATAAATAGAATATAATTCGTCAAAACTGACATAATCGGTTTTTAAAAGTCTTTTCAATTAAGATTTGTTATAATTCATTAAATATAATACTTTATCCTCAGAGTTATGCAATTTATTATTAAGAAAAGTATTTTTCTAGTTTTGTTGTTCAAATGAGAATAGCAATTTCTAACATTAACGATTTGGTTATTATTTGATTGATTGTTCTATTTTTGATAAGAATTTAAATAAATAAAGATTTTAAATTTATTCAAAGGCCATTTTTAACGAAAAGGACATCAGCTGTATTGCAAAAACTTTATTAGAAAAGTGGTAAACAGAATGATTGAAACACAGTTTAAATAAATCTCAGTATTTCAAAGCTTTGCACACCAATGATTACAAACTAAATCAACTGGTCAAAAGCAACTGGTCAAACAATCAAAACCAGCACTGGTCAAACAATAAAACCAACTGGTCAAACAATCAAAACCAACTTGTAGCAACTACACAACTTTTACAGAAAATAAATGTGACGATAAGATTATTTTATTTTTATGTTTCTTTTTCATAAAATTTTTAAAATTTCTACCTATAATTAAATCTAAGGTAAAAATCTAGATAACAAGTAATATAAAAAAATTTTTTAAAATGAATTCCTTCTTTTTTTTCACTATATTGCAGGAAGTCTTTGTAAATAATTTTCATTATATTTTATCGCAGGAAGTCCTTTGTAAATAATTTTCATTCATTTTTTTAAGTTTTATCTGGCGCCATCTATTGATAGATATATGCAGCTTCAGATCTAAGAAAAAACTAAAATGAATTAATTTTAAATTAATGAATTAATATTTAGAAAAAAACTGTATTAACTTGAAGTGTCATCACTACAAGTTCTAAAAATGTATTTTTACTTGGTGGATGAATAAAAGGTGTTTTATGAACCATTGAAAATTTGAACAAGATATAGTTATATAAAGGAGGAGTGTGAGTTAATAGAAGGAATTTAAAAAAATAATTTATCTTCTTTTTTTAAGGAAATAACAACATATTAATTGTTTAATAGTTAATAATAAACTTTTTCTAAATCAAAAAGTAAAAAGCACATTGGAAATCTAATAAAAGAATATTGACTATTCATCTATTCATATAATGCATTATAGTATATTATTTTTACCAATGTAAATTTTATTATTTCTTTTCAATTTTTCGGGGGAGTGAAGAATTATATGCTTAAACCTCTCTGGTACATCAATTAATTCTGTGAGGGTATGAGAATATACAAAGTCTAAATAAAAAAATAAAATCACATTGTAATCAAACATGAAACATAAATAATTCTGCACATAATGTAAAAAAATATTTGAAATTTTTAAAGATTTTTATCATTACGTGTATCTGTTTATGGAGCTCAAACATGTTTTCGATTTATGAAAATAATATGATACCACTTGTTCTTACTTTTATAAATTCATAAATATATTATTTCCTTTTATTAACAATCATTTAAAAAATAATGTTATACTAGCTGCGTCTAAATGTTGAAACTGGTTTCGAACTTCATGTATTGACATACCATTCGCTACTAGAGAGGTTGATAGGTTTGGTTTAATTTGTTCTAAGGTCATTTTGTGTGCACACTTTAGGCTAATTAGACCGAGACCTACAATTTAACGGCGATTCGAACCACTAGCAAACATCCCTGCCACCGCTAGGATTCGAATCTGAAACACCAAAGGCCAGAGTGCTGGCCAATTGGCCATCAAGCCGCTAAAGATTAATATGTAACAATTTAGCATTTTCCAGTGAGTTCCATAAAAGCCTGCTACACTGTTTCAACTTTTTTTAACTTTTTACTCCACTGGGGTGAATGATTATAATCATCGGGTTTACCTTCCAGCTTACGGGTCTGCTATGCCTACTATATTAGGTTAGATAAATTTTCTATTCTATTTTGTCTGTTCGAGATTGCAAACCGCAAGCTTCCTGGGCCCCATTATTTCCTCCAATATAGGGTGCGCAGTAGATCTCACCTCTCCGTGGTGCAACTGGTAACACTTTCGGTGTAAAGATCTACAACTTGGCATTATGTTTGATTAATATGAACTCTGTTTCAGCATGTTTTGTTGTATTTTCTTTTTTATTTTCTTTTTTATTTTTTTGCGTTGTTCTTTTTTTTTTTTGCTGTAACTGTTCCATCTGCCATTGGAAATAAAAATTTTTTTTCCCAATATCTATTCCATTTAGCCGGCAGAACTGGCGGGATATATTCTTTTAAGTAATATGAAATTGATTAAATATTATATAAAAAAATGAAAATAATAATTATATGTAATAACAAAATAAACATTTATTATTTTGACACATAAATATTTCCCATTTTCTTAAGTGTCTTTCGCGTCATATGTGTATATTAAAAATAAATTTGATACTGCTCTGATTTGAGAATATATCTGCCTTCATTTGAACCCATTTTTAAGATAAGGTCGATATATCAAGCTCAAAAGATTACATTGAAATTCTTGGAATGTTTGATTTTTCACTTGTGTTACTTTCATCATTAATTTATGTCGTTTATTACAATGCCTATATTCTGATGTTAGACTGTTATTTTTAAAAAATGGAATAGAATTGTTAAAGTAAAATTAAAAATAAAAGCTCTAAATGTCTTGGTATGTTGTTTGATTAATTTGGTAACAGCAATACGTATCTCTAAAGACTGGCGCCTGTTTCAGGGTGTGGTGTCTAATTTCACTCTGTTTAATATTTATATTAACAATCTGGTTAGCAACCTGAAGGCTGTTGACGGCATTAAATGCTTTCTACTTGCCAATGACCTAGTTATATGGACCTAATCTCCTCAGTCTGTCGCGAAACAGTCTATAGAACCCACATTAAATAAAGCAATGCTCATTTTGGAGAGCTGGTCAGAGGAAAACAATATGAAAGTTAATCTAAATAAGACATTTGTGCAATCTTTTTCTCTTTCTCATCAGCCCTTCCCCCAAATATATTTTATAATGAAAGTATTATCCCGTTGACAGAAAAAGTTTAAATATCTAGGTGTAATCTTCAACAGAAATCTGATGTGGAATTCTTATATTGAGGACATCACTAGTAGGGCTTCAAAGAGACTCTGACTATTGAAGATTCTGGCGGGATCGAAATGGGGTTGCTCCAGATCCATCTTAAATTATGCCTATAGCGCTTACGTTCTACCTGTTCTGATCTATTGTTGTGAACCACTGGTTACTGCTTCTAAGAGAATAATTTATTCTCTCGAAAAATTTCATAACCATAAAAATTAAATCCTTATGATTACATAAAGCGATTTTGAAAAAAAAAAAAAAAAAAAAAATCAACTAGGAGGAGACAGAAGATGATCTAAAATCAATGAGAAAAAAAAAAATAGAACAAGATGTAGAGAAAAGGTGGTAGTCTTCGGTAAGAGCGCAAGGGAATCTTCGTTTTAGTGTTAAAAAAGGCCTGCTCATCAGTTGAAAGAAAGATATCTTGCTGTCAAGTGTCAGAAGACTTCACTGACTTCCGGGGCAACCTCACTGATCCTAAAAAGAGTATTCACAACAAAGAACTCATTGCCAGGTTGAAAGTAGACCTCAGTGACTGGAAGGCATCTTCAATTGACCCACCACTAAAGAATTGCTGTAAGTGTGAACATTTGAGCTTGTTGAAGAACTATTCCCTAGTGATTCATGTTTATAATATATTAAAAAAGAATGAAAAAATTAATTCAATATTTAGTGGATGTGAATACGAATAGATTTCACATTGCAAGATTGTAACATTTTTTATATACATATTTATTTGTAAATTTTATTTAAATGAATCCAAGTTAACATGTTTAATTGATATTAAATTTAATTGTCTCATGCTCAGGGTTATTAAATTTCCTTCATGTTATTGAATGCTTCTTTATTAATAAATGCTAAGAGATTTTTTTTTTTTGTAATCTTGATACTTCTGCCAGTAGGCAGATTGATTTGGCCCACCATGGGACTGTTGCGCCAATGAGGAATAATAATAATCTTGATTATATTATGTATAAAAATTATTTTATTTCAATCTTTATTGTGTTCTTTATTATATGGGTGTAGTAATCTCTCATCTCACAAAATTATGGAGTAAAAACGAATTTGTTGGGGCATGTTGTGGTGTTTATTTGATATGGGATTTTATAAGTTATTGCGAAACACAACGCAAGAGATTCATTTAGTTAAGTTTTTGATGGAACTTGTTTAATGAGATATCATGGAGTTGGTTATTGCGAACCCTACTAGCAAATGTTATGTTAGTTTAAAAGTTTATTGTTATATTATTTTTGTTATATTATTGTGATTTGGTTATTTGGAGATGAGATGATTTGGTTACTTCATTTTAATTTAACAATACCACAATTGTCTGTAATCTGTTGTACAACAGGTATTTTAAAGTAATCTTAAGAAATTTATTTCTTGAAATAAATTTTTTTTTATTGATGATAATAGGAAAATGCGTGTATTGTGTTTTAAATGTGTGTGTATTAGTGTGAATTGAAGTATTATTAAGTATATTGTATTAAAAAATTAGGGAGATAAAAAATAACTAATCATTTTGAAAGTACAGTTCACATACACATCCGAAAGTTAAGTCTAATTGGTAATTATATGAATAATGAAGGATATCTAAGTCAGAATGGCAGGAAACTTGATATAAATTAAGAAACAGTTATAAAATAAGAAAGCAATGCAAATGAACGAATCACTTTTATTATTATTATCCAAAGAAACAGTTTAAGTTTATAAATACATACGAGGGGTAGGGAATTTCCTTTTCCAAGGATACGCATTGTCACTGTGTGAAACACGAGGTCAGAATATTGACATCTTTACTACAGTAATGCATCCTTTTTTATTAATGTTGCTGTCTCTACATAGATTATTTTACAGAATTTCTTCATAAGATACAGATATTCGGTAATAGTCTATTTAACAATCAATAGATGGCGCCATGAGGCAAAGATATTTTGTTTCTTCATTTCTTTTTTTGTACACTGTATTCTCAACTGTTCGAATCGTACTCAAGAAAATTCTTATCAGTCAAGATTTATGCTATAAGGTCCAAAGGGAATCAAATTAAATCTGCGATAAAAATGTTCTTATGAAGTTTCATTGTAATTAGAAATTTGTATTAAAAATAACCGTCAGTTTTCGCATAAATTGTGCTACTCCTCTACCTTTTAAATTTTTTAAAGCTAATAAAAAAAAAAATCTGGTTAATAATAATTAAACTGTACTGGTGAAAAATAATTAAATGAAAAACTGGTTAATAATAACGAAAAGAGTACTGAAAGCTTCTTTCAAATCTTAGTTCTTTGGTTGAATACAATTTTTGCCCTTTGCCTTTTTTTTTTTCCCCAAAAGCTTGAAAAAAAAAAAAAAAAAAAAAAAAAAAAATTGTATTTCCTTTTTTGGAAACTGTTTACATATGTTATTAATGAAACTGCCGTGGTTCAAGTAAATAAAGAAAGACTTGAGAAGTATTTATTAAATATTACGATATAAATAAATCTCATACATCCATAATTCAGTCTTAAAATTTCTCCAAAAAAGAAAAAGAAAGATATCTAATGCTAAGTTAAAATAACAAGAAGCAATTATTTTAAAACTACCTAACTTGAATTCTTCATCTTTATAAACAATTTTCATAAAGTATGTATCAAAAGCTGATTTACTACTTGAAATAAGAATGTTTTGTTGCACTTTGTGACATCAGAACCTTCGCTTCATACAGGCATGAATCCAAGTCACATGACACGCTGAGATTTAAAAATTCGACAACTTCAAGCATCCAAGCGCCAAGGTGGTAGAGAAAAATTGCAGTAACCAAAAAAAAATTTCTTCCATTTGACCTTTTAGACCTTCATATTTTTGGGGTGGAACACAAATTTGGTTGAAAGAAGGTAAGCACCAATGGGGCTTCAACTGTTGTGGTAGCCGAATATCTAAATCAGCAAAAATTGGTATATGACCAGAAGATTTAAAATAGTTTAATAAATAACGAAATAAAGAAATATTGACAAAAACTTGAAGTTAAAACAATAACAATTGTACATTAAAAAATACCGAAAAAATTTATAATAGAATTTTACGCAGTCTTTTAATATTTTCATGAGGGGTATAGAATTAAATTTCCTGAATTGCAGAATTATCATAATTTTCTACGCTATTAAAGAATTTAGTGGGAATATTTTAAATAAATTTTCTCAGTGTGGGAAGAATGATATTATGATGAAGTTCTTTATTAGTCATGAACCATTTGGCTGTAGAATTTCGTAAAAGTAATGCTTTATTGTGATGCCAGAATTGTAAAAATCGTTTATGCTATATAATCCCAAATAGAGCATTTGTCAGTGATTATAGATTTGAGAATGGCAGTGTATTGTACATTAGAATTTTATTATCCCTGCCCTTCGAAAGCTGTTTACTTAGAAGTGGATAAAGTTCTCAAGTACAACTGTGAAGTTTTTGTTTATATCAAGAATATATTGTTTCCAAATTAAACATTGATCAAAAAAAATAAAGCTGAGATATTTACTAGTTTGTTCGCTTCTGATGATAATTTTTATCTTTAAACATAATGGTATATATTTTGAGTTCGTTACTTTTGAAGAAAAACATGGCCTGAGTGTTTTCAACATTAATGACAATTTTCAATTTGATGAATCAATTAACAGCTTTGAGATGCTTATTGAATGCAATAGCAAGGAAATTCGGGTTTTTTTTTTTGGATATGATTGCAGTGCCATCCGCGTAAATGGATGTAAAGAACTTCGGACTGATAAGAAAATCAGATATTAAAAGAAAAAAGAAAATTTTGTAAAATGGACCAAGAAATGTTTATCTGTTATGTAATTTTTACGTTATGCTGTCTAAGATGTTTATCTGAGTCAAATGCTAAAATGTTTATTAAAAACAAAGCCTCATTTAAGTTTTGTTTTTGATGGAGGATTCAAAATTAGGTTTACTATAAAAAATGACTGTGAAATGCAAAAAAAAAATGTTCCTTTTGTTGTGCCATTTCCTTCTTCTAATAAAATCCAGAATTCTAGTGACATGAATATTTTGATGGTATTTGGATTGGGATTAATTTTAGAGGATTTATCACGAGCATTAAGGATGTAATTAATAAATTTTGTAATGTGAGTATCCAGTGCTTTTTGTGTTAGTAATATTAGGAAGTAAAAGAGGCAGTTTCCATAAGAATATTGTTGAAGCGTTTCCAATTCATGTGGGGCTAATGTTTGAGTATAGTGCAGGGGTCGGCAACCTTTTGAGTCGGAAGAGCCAAAAATGGCAATTTACATATTTCACAACTTTTAAAGAGCCACAAAATTTTTCTTGCAAATAATAAATAATAGGTGGTCTGAAAAGTTCATAGGCTGACACATAGATGGAGCTACTAGTATTAAATCCATATAATTTTTAGTTAGCCCTAACCTTCAAAAGACACGTGTATAAATTTGATAGCTGTTGCGCTATTAGTATGTGAGTTATAGCATTTTTAATTAAGTTATAGCATTTTTAGTGTTCATCGCTTGCAGTCTACTCGGCTGACTGTCGATTGGACTCCGGTGTGAAATGATGGAGCCATATTTCATCCATTGTCACATATCGACGCAAAAATTCGGGTTTATTACGATTGAACAGCTCCAAACACTGCTTAGAATCATCAGTTGGTTGTTTTGGGTCGATTGTGAGCTCGCGCGGCACCCACTTTAAACAGAGCTTTTGCATATTCAAATATTCCTTCACGATATGTCCAACACGTTCCTTTGATATCTTTAGGTCTCAGCTATCTCAATCAACTTCACTTTACGGTTATCAGAAATTGTTTTTGGACTTTTTTGATGTTTTCGTCGGTAACAGCCTCTTTGGGGCGTCCACTGCGTGCATCGTCCTTGGTGCTCATTTCGCCTCGTTTAAATTTAGCAAACCATTTCTCTACGGTTGATTTTTGTGGTGCAAAGTCCGAATAATGCTTATCAAGCCAAGCCTTGGCTTCAATAGTATTTTTTTCGCCAAAAAGGAATGCTTTATTAACACATGAAATTCCTTTTTATCCATTTTTTCAAACTAACTAAAGTTTCTTCCCTAAAAATGCTATAACTCACATACTAATAGTGCAACAGCTGTCAAATTTATACACGTGTCTTTTGAAGGCTAGGGCTAACTAAAACTCATATGGATTCAATACTAGTAGCGCCGATTTAATAATACTAGCCCACTTGTTAGTACTCGCATAAATAAAGTTTTTTGATTAAAAAAAAATCTATTTATTCATAAAAAAAAAACATATCTATTTATTCATTATATCATTATATTTATTCATTATTAGATAATTACGTATTATTTAAGTAAAAAATTAAAACAATTATGCATTTACTTATAACACTAACTTGTACTTCAATAACAAACAATTGAACAAACAAATTCAATGGGAGCGATGGCTTTGCATGGTTATTCAAGTAGAAAATTTAAACTTTACTAAACAATGTAATTTGTACTTAAAATAAAAAAAAACAATAACATACAGTTTGGATAAATTTGGCTCATAACTTGTTGCTTTAAGTTTCAAACACGACTCTAAATTTTCATTTGTTAGTTGGCTTCTTACTTTACTTTTAATTATATTCATGCAAGAGAATGCTTGCTCGCACGAATATGTCGCAGATAGTCAGCACTCCAAATGCCAACTTCTTCACCTCACTGTAGCAATCTGGAAGACTATTCCATGCGTTGAATATAAGTGCCTCAACTCGCCGCATTTCTTTTAAAGTTGTCCACTTTTTGTTGGGTTACGTACATACATTTATGGACTTCCAACTTGCTTTTCAACTCTGTAAATTTTCCACTCCACAAAGCTTTTACTTTTAAATCGATCAATTGCATTTCTAGAGATCCAGTATCAATTCCAAACGGCTCAATGTGGATTTCGTTACTATTTTTGTTGAGAGGATTTACTATGAATGCTAGAGTGGTTTTTGTTGGTTTTGAATTGCTCAAATCTGTCAGCAAATTCATCTTTAATTTTTTTTTATAACTGTGTTGAAGTACCTCGTGTCAACAGTTACACTAGTTTTATCACGATATTGCTTTAGAAATTGAAAATGAAGTAATATACCGCTCTGAATATCTTCTGGCAAAAAGAATTAATTTTTCTTCAAAACAAACCAATTCTTCTACCAAAACATAGTCTGGGTTTCCCTTTCCTTGCAGTTTTAGATTCAGCTCATTTAATTTCGCTGTGATATCCACTATAAAGTAAAATTTTTGCAACCATTTGCCGTTCTCTAACTCAGTATGATTAATGCCTTTTTATTTAGGAATGTATTTATTGCATTCAAGCACAAAGCAAAAACGTTTCAACACCTTACCTTTGGAAAGCCATCGCACTTTATTGTGAAGAAGGAGGTCGGAATACTGAGTCTCCATTTCGTTTAAGAATTCTTTAAACTGACGATGGTAGAGTGCTTTTGACAAGATGCTGTTAACAATCTTGATTACCAAATTCATGACCTCAACTATTTCGGCCGGAAATGTTTGAGCACAAAGCGCTTCTTGGTGTATTATGCAGTGAAACATAAGAATTTCGTGGTTTATTTTGCTCTGAAGAATCGTTGTTGCCCCTTTATTTTTCCTGTCATACTTCTGGCTCCATCAGTTGCTATTGAAACGATTTTATTTAAATCGATCTTATTGTCTTCAAGGTATTTTTGCACGGCATTCGCTATATCTTCCCGTCTAGTTTGTCCCGAGAGCGGTAGCAATCCTAAAAGTTCTTCTTTTGGACTTTGGGAAGACATATGCCTGACAAAAAGGGCAACTTGTGCCGTGTCTTTTATGTCGCAAGACTCATCTATAGCCAGTGATAAGGCAGAAGAAAGATATCTTCCACCTGCAAATATGATACATTTGAAGATATTTTAGCTATTCTATCATGTACTGTTTTAGCGGATAGTGATAAATCTTTGATTTTTTCAAGATTTCTGGTTTGTTTTTGAAATCACGAAACAGTTCTTCAGATTCCTCGTTAATCGATTCAGAACGATTTTAAAATGTTTTTTTTTTTTTTTTTTGATAAAATAAATAATATTTGCGTATGGAACTAAAGAGCCGCAGTTTCACATCCAAAGAGCCGCATGCGGCTAGAGGGCCGCAGGTTGCCGACCCCTGGTATATTGGAATAATATTTTCATGATCAAGAGTGAAGTAAGAGGTGTCAGAGGATGGCAGAACACAAATAGAAACTTGTTCAATATACGAAGATTAAGGAGATACTATAATGGTGGCTTCGTTGAGGTTTAAAAGTAGGGGTAAGACTATGATGACAGGGTTGAGAATTTTTAATTAAATAACGGCTCCACAAGACGTCTTTCCATTAGGAGAAATATCCCTATCATTTATGAGGAGGTCATAATTGGACAAACAGAATATTTTAGTTGAACTAAGGTTAGTTTCTTCTATGAGCAGCATGTATGGAGAGTGGAAGTTGGTGAAAGTTTACGGATCAGGTTTTTGTTAAGAATATTATTTGCAACTCAGTAAACTGCTGTTGTGTATAAACATTAATGCTTTGTCTTCTTTTTGAATTGTTGGCCAGAATTCAAATAATTAAGGAGAAACTTTCATAACTGCGTTAATTTTATTTGCTAATAATTTTATTGCTGCGTTAATTTAATGGCTAAAAGAGTCGTCAGAACCATAGGAGAGCTGAGTTTGTGGTATTAACATTTCTGAGTGGAGTAGTAGGAGTTTCTTGGGTCGGAGCAATGCCTTGCTCAATTTATTTTGTTCTAATGTTCAGCGCTTGCCTTAAGTCATCGAGGGCAATGGTCTAAACACTTAGACCATTGCCCTCGATGACTTAAGGCAAGCGCTGTCCCGACGTTACTCACTTAGCACTACGCTTGAAGATAAGCTACGGACGCGGAGTAACAATACTTCCGCAACGATCTACGTCCATGTTAGACCGGGACCTATGGTTTAAAGTGGATTCCGAACCACTACAAACATCCATGGCACCGCCGGGCTTCAAACCCGAAACCTGTGGTACCGACCGCTAATCTCTCTGCCATTCAGGCCCGCTAAGAATGATGTTGAAATCACAAGTTGATATTTAACCGAGCGAGTCACACAGGCCGAATTTTCGTTATGGATTCTATTTCTAATACAAATTTTTAGAGACAGGAAAAATCCTTAGCGAAGTAGGGAAAAAATTTAGGGAAAAGAGTGAAATTTCATAGGAAAATCTGGAGGGTCGCTGTAAGAAGGAAAATCTGAAAGATCGCAATCGGAAGAAAAAAATAATCGAGAATCGCTTTTGAAATGAAACATTATAAAAAACTGTCAAAAATATTCTTCACTGGTATCATTTATCATCAAATCTGAAGTTCTCTTTGCGCACAACATCGGTAAAGAGAAATTTCCATACACCACTATCTCTACGTTTACAGTAAAGTGAGAATTTTTGTATTAACATGTAACTTGTTTTAATTTAATTTTTCAATTTCATTATTTTACAAAATTTGTTTGTTAAAGGGGTTTATTTTTTATTATTTTTTATAAAAATATTTCTTTTTATTTTACAAATGATTTATTCTATTCCAGTTGTATATAAAATTTTTTTTTTTTTCCCAAATTTATTTCTTTTAAGAATAATTATTGCAGCAAAATATTGTTAATTTTTAATTCGTATATTTTTTACCTTTTACAGAATTTATTTGATAAAAGAAATTTATTTATTTTGAATATTTATTTATTTATTATTATTATTATTATTATTATTTGCAAAATTTATTTTTTTAAAAACTTTGTTTTTATTTATTTCAACTTGACTTTTTAATTTTACAAAATTTGTTTTTGTATAAAAGGAATTTATTTTTATTATTATTATTTTTTTCAAATTTATTTTATTTTATAATTTTTATTTCCGATTTTTTTATTTAAAAATGTATTTTAATCAAAGAATTTATTTATTATTATTTTTTTTTTTACAAAATTTCTTTCTTTTTTTTTTTTTTTTTTTTTTTTTTAGCATTTTCAATTTTAATTCCAATTTTTTTATTTCGATTGAATTTGTTATATATTTCACAAATTTATTTTGGTAAAAGAATTTATTAAAAATTTTTTTTTTTCCCATTGTGTTACAAAATTTATTTTCTTTTACAAATTTCTTTTATTTAAAGATAATTATTTCAGCAAATAATTTTTTCTTTTAATATTAAATAACTTTATAATTTCATTTCGTCTAAATCAATTTATAGTTTTTTTTTCCCTAGTGTGTGTTGCAACATTTTTTTTTTATCGATTCATTAGAAATTTAATTATGCCAAAACATTGTTTTGCGTTAAGAATTTTTAAAACCTCTCGTATTTCTTTTTCTTTTTCTTTTCTTTTCTTTTTTTCTTCCAATGCAGCTGGCAAACATAGACAACGGTCTTGGATGATGCCTTAAGCCAAGCGCTGCACAGACGTTACTCAATTTGCATTACTCAGGGGGCGCGTGTAACTTGAAGATACGGACCCGGAGTAACAAATGCCCGCACGCTCTCTACGATCCTATTAGGGATCGGGAACTACAGTTTAAAGTGGATTCCGAACCACTACAAACATCCATGGCACCGCCGGGACTCGAACCCGAAACCTGTGGTACCGAGCGCCAGCCACTCAGCTATTCAGGCCGCATTTCTTTTTATACACGATATTATTTAAAATTTTCTACCCAATATTAACAAAGCATTTATATTAAAAAGATTTAACCCTGTTAGTTTGATAACTTTTGATGATCATAGAATACATATAACCCCCAAAGAAAATGTCTTACCAATTTATATATAAATGCTGTTAATATTGTTGAAAATTGCAAAATAATATCGTGTATAAAAGAAATGCGAAAGACCTGAATAGCTGAGTGGCACTCGGTACCACACAGGTTGCGGGTTCGAGGCCGGCGGTGCAGCCGGATAAATTTCGCTGAAGTGAGGAAGTTCGGAATCCTCAACTGTGATTCCAGACGATTACGGTTTTAAGTAGTTTCCGAACCACTACAAAATATCTAACGCCAAGATTCGAACGCAAACGCCTGTGTACCGAGCGCCAGAGCGCTAGCCACTCCTGCGCTTTCTTCAGGCCCACACTGAACCGAATAATAAATATTAAATAAACATCGTTTTTTAATGCCATTTTTATTGCTGGTGTTCAAAGATTAAAATGTTTAGAGTTATCTTAAATTAAATATTTATGATTGTATTATATACACATACCAAATACATATTCCGATACATATCTGCCTTACTAATGCATGTACGTGTAAATGCTTATTCATTAATTTTACTTTTTTTTTTATCCATTTTTTTCACTAACATCAAGTTAGAAACTCCAAAAATGTTTTTTGTTTTTCTGGAAACAGTGAGAGTATTGATTTTTTTTTTCCATTCTAAATATCAGACTCTTATTTAAATTCCATTTTGCTCTTCTATCTTATATGACGGTTTTTAATTAAGAGATCATTAGATGTGTTATCAGCAGTAAATTTAAAATGTTTCCTACTTGCAAAAAGAAAATCAACTGCTTGACACTACAGCCATGGTGAATAAGGGTTATATGTCGCCTGCTGGCAGATTTCGAAACGGGCGATCTTATCATTTTGCAGGAGGGGTAGGAAGTGTGTTTTCCAACGCCCTCACAGTCATATTAGACCGGAACTACGCCTTAAAAAGTTCTTCCAAATCACTACAAACATCCGTGGAACGGGCGAATTGCCGAGTTGACACGTAACGAGAACCAAGTGTCAAGCTGGTCACTCGGCCATCAGAAAATTTAAAAAAGAGAATATTTCTTTCTCAATTTGCATTTTAATTTTTTTAATAACATAAAAATACTTTTTAAAATAACTTAAAATTTTACAAATTTTGGAAAGAAATTTTTTATCTAACCAAAAACAGCAAAGAACTAAATAGTTACGTGAAGATTTTAACAACAATATTTGTAAGAAAATGAATTATTATTAGTTCGAAAGAATATCAAGAGAATAAAATCGCTAAAATATTAGCAGCTAAATGCTGTAGGAGACTTAATGTCTTTTTGATGTTGCTCTATGCCATTACAATTCAGAGACAGTTCATCTTAATGACATAAGTAACGGCTTCACCGCTATTAGACTTTTAGCACTATTCATAGAATAATAGTAATGTAGCTTGAAGGAATGCTACGGACACGAGTAACACTACCCTACAACTCTCTACGATCCTATTGAATGGGACTATAGGATCGTGTAGCCAAAACCTATTATCCTATTATCTTAATATCTATTAAATTCTTAAATTTATTCGAACTAAAAACCTTTATGGCGCAAAAATGAGAAATTTGCCAGAGCTGTTTGCTACACTTCCATCAGGCCCCTGTCTGATTTTTAAATTTCTTTTATTCACAATATAGGAAATTTAAATATTATTCAAATAATCATGTTCTGTAAATGTAAATTTTTCAACCACATTAATATTTTGATATATCATCTCAAATTGTTTTTACACATAATTGCCTTTCATTATACAAGAGAATATTTTTATAATAATTGAATGTATGAAACTCAAAATACTAAACATAAATCACACTTAGTTTTTAATTAAAATTTCTTTTGACATCCTGTTTTAATCTTTGTAGTGATCATTTAGATTAAAATATTTCAACATTTCCAAACGCCCAAACAGTCAAATTGTAATATCAGAGGAATAACCTTTAAATAATGATGGCACCTCATTTGAAAGTGTGTTAACGTATGAAAATAAATGGCGATCATTTGAAAGCAAGATGCTTTTTCACTTGTTTACTAATTTTTACTTTTCTTTTTTATCAATTTTTTTTTCACTAACATCAGAGAGTTGGAAAGCTCCAAAAATGTTTTCATTTCGACCATGAGATTGATTTTTTTTTTTTCATTCTAAATACAAGACTCGTATTTAAATTCCATTTGCTCTTCCGTCTTAACATTCCTGACGGTTTTAAGTCTAAAAGGTGATAATTAAAGATGCTTGCTATCTGAAATAAAAATATTTCTGTCTGAATGGTATATAATTTGCTACGTTATTTTTAGAAAATAATGTTAAAAAAAAGTTGATGAAGAAAATCATTTCTGTTATTCAACTCTCATTATATGTTTGTAATCTTTAATTTTAACAAAGTATTTATCTGTAAAGATTAAATAATTTCTTTAAAGCCCAATAATATTTATTCCTTAAATATACAAATTAATATTTATGTTCACTTATCTAAAAGAATTATATAGAGAATGAAATCTTGACATTGCAAATGGGGTACTAAATACATAATAAAAGAGTATTAAATGAGACATAGTTCTTTTAATTCCATTTTGTGCTAATTATTTCCAAAATTAAATCATTATAGTCATCTTAATTAAAATATTATTATTGTATTACATACATGTACCTGTGCATATTTCGATACATGCTTGCCAAATACATCTACGATAGCAATAAATACATATAAAATACATTTATGCACCAAATACATATAAAATACATGCGCAAAATACATATATTCGATACATTCACCAAATACATATATCGATAAATGTTTGTTAAATATGTGTACGATGCATGCGCAAATGCATGTTTCAATACATGTTCGCCAAAAAAGCATGAAATACATGTACCAATTACGGGTTTCAATACACATGTGCGCCAAATACATGTAAGATACATGCACCAAATACATGTACGATACATGCACCAAATACATGTACGATACATGCACCAAATACATGATTCGATGCATGTGTGTGTCAAATGCATGTAAATGCTTATTCATTAATTTTTTATCTTTTTTAATCATCTTTTTCTCATAAAATCAAGTTGGAAACTCAAAATATTTTCAAATTTCGACAGTAAAATTGATTATTTTTTTTTCATTCTAAATACAAAACGCTCATTTAAATTCCATTTGCTTACTGTCTTAGCAATACGTAAC
>BPLR01011699.1:0-43135 GCA_021605095.1 Caerostris extrusa | reverse complement strand
CTATCCTTAATAAGTGAAGACATTTTCCTGAAATGTGCGTAGCATAATGTCATTAAACGCTCTATTTCTACAGAAAGGGTAACGGCTGACTAAAGCTAAAATCTTCATGACATGAGATAATTACGTTAATGATTATCGTAACAAGCACTTTAGATGCAAAAAATTGTAAAGCGTAACTTGTTTTAAAAATGAGTTTCGATGTCATGCCTTGAACAACGTAAAACAAATCCTTCTGATTTAAGGGTTTCCTACACTGTCTGTAGTTGTTACGACACGTGCAATTAATTACTTTTGAAAACCCAAAGCTTTATCATAAAGCATTGTGCTGTGGCATTTTTCAAAAATTGCATGATAAAGGAACAGAAGGAAATGCGCCATAAAAGTGTCTTGTTTAAAAGACCAAAAATATGACTAAATATACAAAAATGTTATTTAAAATGTTATATAATAGTACATGGTCTATCTCAGGTTCAAGGATTTACGAAAGAACTTGTAGGACAGTAGTATTATTAAATTCATAGCAATACGGGTCTGTAAAGCTTTTCTGATGGGATAGTGTGCAGCAAAAGGAATGAAAAGACACCATCTAAATGAAATATTTATGTATGTATGTATGTACGTACATAAACGACAAAAAGTCAATACTAATATAGGTCAAAACTATGGATACATGTCACTTTATCGCAGGAATCTTCCAGAGACATAGCAGCAGGACATCCCAACAATGTGAAGCTATAGCTCTGGAACTCAATTTGGATTGTTTTGTGTTAGTAATGGTACAATCTAGTCCGCGTCCTATCCGATACCCCACAGTTAGTCACAGCTCTTCTAGGGCTGGCGCATTGCAGCTTGCAGTTCAAGCCAGAATCAGATCTACAAAAGATCCAGTTCTGCTTTCATAAGCAGGATAACCCATCCTATTGTCACTGCTAATTGTGTGAAATGAAGAATAACTGCGAAAATTTTTGTAACGCCCGAAAACACCATCTACAGCATGTGTAAACACAGCATTTCCGAACCTGTCAGTGTCGAATCATCAAAGGTTTATCCTACAATAACTGTGTAACTTTCAAAACTCTTTTCAGTTTGATTTAAATATGTCGTATATCTATGAATTAAACTATTAAATCATATAATTGAAGTAAAAATTTAAGAATATAATGTCATGTTTGAGGGCGTAAAATGGTTACAATTCGTAGAAAATAGCTTAGAACATAATAATAGCTTTTAATTCTTTTTTAATGCTGAAATTTATGAAACTGACTTGGAGTAAATTGTAATAATTGAAAGAAAATAATATTCATTCGACCCTGAGTTAGTGAAACTAGAATTTAAACAACAGAAATTAGGATTTTAAAATAAGTCTTTTCTGGTGATCTAATATAAATGTGATTAAGTTTATTTTTTAATTCTTTCTAATCAGTTTTTATAATTAATGTAATCATTTCAAATACATCTGGTTTATTACCACTTGGTGTTTAGTAAAAACTTAAATACCTTTAATTAAAATAAGTGGTAAATCATGTACACACAAATAGATGGAAATATTTATACAGATGTCACAACTCATTATTTGTGTTTCAAATTTTACGCAAATCGTCAAATATCCATACGTTGTTGAAATAATACAAATTAAAAATTCTTTATTTATAAACTGTAGCAAATAGAATCACGAAATATTTTTTAAATCTTTAATTTCAGAGTGTTACTGAAATAGAATTCGGGTACGAAAACCAGCTCGTGTTGAAATAAGCAGTGACTTAATGTGGCTGGCGAAGCCATTTGCTCAATTTTCATCATTAGCAGCAGCATGGCTGGCGAGGAGGACCCGAAGGGGTTCACACTTGTTTCCTCATGAGTGAAATTAGAGGTGGAAACTGTCATTAGAAATTCGAATGCAATTAGCGACTGAGGCGAAATGGTGGTGCCGAGAGATTCGAAGGGGATGGCCGAAAACGCGTTGAGTACAGACGGGTGGATCGATTCAGACCTGTTCTAATATTTTGTGGGGAGATTACAATTATTAACGTTGCGGTAATACGAAAAATAGTGTGGATTTAAATAATGTTTGTTAATCTTTGTTGGCCATTCGTAGTTGTACACATGGATATTTATGATTGTGAATATCGATTGTATTTTTTTCCTTTTTAGGTCTAAATTATATTTTCCCTTATTTATCTGTTAATTATAATTAACATCCTACTTCACTAATTGTTCACACTGGTATGCAAAGATGTAATCTGAATAAGATTTAAAACCTAATTGAATTTTCATTGTTTTAAAATCTTTCTATTGCATTAAATTTAATCTATGATTACTCATAATTGAATGCGCTTTTTGGACAGAATTTGAATATATAAAAGGTCGAAAATTTAGACCAGCTTTTACAGATAGATGTTTTTTTTTTAAGTTGCATGAAATAGACATACTGTTAGTGATACTTGAAAGAAGGGATAAAAATCATTTTGGAATCTTATTTACAATAATGTCTTCTCGGAAATGTTAGACAAATGTAATGTTAATAAGAATGCAATGATAGCAAAGATGTAGTGATGTAATGTTGGTAACGATGCATAGCAATGCCAGTCATGATGTAGTGATGTAAGTAATAATAAGTAATAATAAAATGTTAATAATGACGCAATATTAATAACGTTGCAATGTTAGTAGTGATGTAGTGATGTATTGTTGATTGTATAGTAAATGATGCAATGTTAGTAATGATGTAGTGATTTGAATGTTAGTAATGATGTATGGATTTAATGTTAGTAATGATGTAGTGATGTATTGTTGGTTACAATGCATAGTAATGACGCTATGTTAGTAATGATGTAGTGATGTAAAATTGTTGGTTACAATGCATAGTAATGACGCTATGTTAGTAATGATGTAATGATGCAATGTTAGTAATGATGTAGGGATGCAAATGTTTGTAATGATGTAGCGGTGCAATGTTAGTAATAAATAAATGTTAGTAGTTAACTTTAGTGGCATAGGAATGATGGTTACAACCACTAACACTTTTATCTTGTCGAAGCAGTTTATGAAATACTTGTTTATCATTCGAAATGTAAATGGAAAAAGATTAAAACTATGATGAGATAAAAATTTCAGTACATTAAATAAATTTGAAATTAAAGAGGAATCATGAATTGATTATAAGAATTAATCGTTTGTAAATCTGTTGCAATTCTGCATCAAACTATTTGCTTAATCTACTTTTTAATTTTTTTTCACGATTATCTTATTTAGTATTATAACTAACGTTCAATTAAGCAGAATTAAAATGCAAAGTTCCAATTGATTTTTATCTTTTTAACGAATGGTAAAAGTTTCAAAAACGTATAAAAATAACCACAAAAATTTATTGTTATTCTAGCAAGATTATCCCTAAATAACGGACTTATAATTTTTGATTAAATTGAACATTTTTTTACTCCCTATGAAAGTTAACTTCATATTTACGACAAACTACCATTAAAATTTCCTTCTACTCCACTGACTTCTAGATTTTTTTCTGTCATTTTTCATATTCTGGAATAGATGTGTGCAAAGCGAATGTCTCGGGCTTTTTTCAGGGTGAAGTTTCTAGTTTAGTATTTTGTTTAAACGTCAAAAAAAAAAAAAAAGTTTTTTCTTCATTTTGTGTTTTTTTTTTATTCTCCATTGAAATAGTGATATAATTTTTAAACTTGCTTGTGAAAAAAAATAGATTTTGCAGATTGTTGCGTCTTAAATCGTAACGCGAATTTAATTAAATTGTTTTGAAGTGAGAAATGGCAGTTGGTATTAAAGTTTGGGAAAAGGCGTAAAAAATCTTTTTAAAAAAAATGTGAGCGAATTTTAATGATTTTTTTTATTCAACACCCAAGTTTTTTTTTTTTAAGAAAATTTTCTGTGAATTGATGTAATTAATAACAAATTATACGAATGTACAAAACATGCTAATATTTGATTTAGCGATTCCTGCGAATTTAGATTAATTTTTGCCTTTTCCAATGGAATTTAATGGTTCTACATATAGAAAAAAATAATAGAAATAATTATGAAATAATTAATTATATATTTTTTTAAAGTTTATAAAAAATTTGATATCAGTTTTCTACAAAGCAATTAGATTGAAACGAAAATATTGAAATAAAATTCAGAAACTCACATTCAAAATAAAAAGTTTAGTGAGTGGTGCTTGAGTCACTAATATTGAATTATAAATTTATCACTTATAATATTTTAGCTACTTGAAATATTATGAGATGAATTTTCATTTTATTGAAAACAAATATAGTTACCGTATATCACCGAATATAAGCCGATCCATGTATTAGTCGAGAGGGCTTTTTTTTCTTCAAAAGTCTTCCCTGAATTAGTCGAGTGTAATTATCGATCATCATTCTTTGAATGACCAAGAACTTTTCAATATGCTCATCGACTAACAATTCGATTGAATTTGGTGACAGTAACGCCCACATAATATTTAAAATTTGAAAGTAATATATATTTCTATTATTATTTACAATGTATTTATATTTATAACAATAGAAAAATATATTATATATTTTATATTTAATTCAGCCATCTTCTATTATAAACATAATTTATAAGAACAATGCAAGAGATCAAAGAAGTAACATTTTTAGACAATTAATACTTAACTGTTAATAAAAATGCTTTAAAGTTATCGTAAGAAAGTGAATTACAGAGTAATAAAGTCAATGAATTAGGTTATTTCTGCGGTGGAGTGTGCGTTTTAAATCAAGGCTTAATTAATAAGATTTTCTAAAGCAACATTTTCTTTATCATGGGAATGTCTATGTTGGATTTTAATTAATGCCATTTTCTAATTTTAATTTCACGTTTCTAAAATATATTATAACTGAAAAATAAACTGTAATAGAATAATAAACATTTAACATTTCTGCTATATTTGACATCCCACTCATTGAAGCTTTGTTACTGTTCTTACTGTTATGCAAACATGTAATCTGCATAAGATTAAATCTTATTAGGACTTTCAATGTTCTTAAAGATCTTCCTTGTATTAAATAGTATCTATAATTAACAGAATTAAATACATTTGTACAGAATTTGAATTTATAGAGGGTAATCGAAAAACTTAGATCAGCTTTTGAATGGATATATCTCATTTTTAATATTTTTATCTTGTCTTTACACAATTCTATATGCACACTTTTAGTGGCATAGCAAATAATGATGCCTACAATCAATCCTTTTTTATTTTGCAAAGCAGTTAAGAAAATCCAATGAATCATTCGAAATATAAATGGAAAGTATTAAATTTAAGATGGGATGAAAACCTAACCTGATTAACCTGAAAATAAGGAGGAATCTGCAATTGGATTATAAGAATAAGTTGTTTATAAATTCAATACAATTTTACAGAAAACTATTTGCTTAATCTCTTTTTTTGCGATTATTATATTCATTATTATGTAATTAAAATAAGCATAATTAAATACAAAAGTTTTAATTGATTTTAATCTCTAAGGAATTGTTTAAGTATGGAAAAACATATGTAATCTCGCAAGAAATTAAAAGTTATTATAGCAGGATTATTTCCAATTAATGGGCTTATAATTTCTGATTAATTGAATGTTTTTTAATTTATGGAAGTTATTTTCATATTTATGGCGAAGTTTAACATTAAAAAAATTATTTTCACTCACTTCTAGATTTTTTTTTCCTCGGCCATTTTTTTAATTATCTGAAAATGGCTCTTGAGTGTAATTTTCTCGTGCATTTCCCAGGATGAAATTTTGTAAGTTTCCGTAGCATTCAACGCAAACAAAGGGCATTTTTGTTCAATTCTGTATATTGCACGTTTTCTCCGTTGGAATATTAGTTTCTCCATTCGTATAATTTAAACGTTCTTGTAAAAAACAAAAATAAGTAGAATTTGAAGGTGTTTATATAATTATAACGTTCAATTTAAAATTATTTTGAAGTGAGAGAAAGAGTAGTTCGTTCAAAGTTTGAGAAAAAAAAAGCGTAACAAAAAAAATCCCCTCCAAATGAGCATTTGCGGAAAATTTCCACAAATGTGCTGTTATGATGCAAATGGTTTAAGCGCGACCTATAAGGATAGCGCCTTATCAATTATTTATCTAAATTTTATTGAATAATAAAAATTATAGATTATCTGATTACAAGAAATATTGATATTTATTACATTAATCTAAAACAAATCTAAAGCATCCAAATTGAGTACTTTCCAAGATAAAATTTAACTATTAGATACTGTTATGTAAAATACGAGTATACTCGTATATTCCATTAGATTTCGTATAACATATATTTAATATACTTCACACAGAATTTGAATTTTGTTATTCATGCTATTTATTTATAGCTGCAGGGATTTTATTATTATGCATAAAGAGTTTGGATATTTAATTTATATATTTATTTCCTTGTTTAACATCCACTTATGTATGCCACGAACAACCCCACCCCTCAGGCGGTGAACAGAGGATAGCGTTAATAGATAGTTAGAGGATAGTTTAGGGATCACTGCCCTCATAACATGTTATTTGGGAGAAAACCTGGAAAATACCTACCAGGTTGTATGAATATCGATGTGAGAGGATTATAAGTACACATTGAAACAATTTCTGCTTGTCTGAAATCTGTAACTGCAACAGGGGCTACTAGAGGACATGAGCCCTCCTGCATACTAGTTACTCACGTTACCACTGGGTTTTTATTTCATAATAATTTGGACAAAATAATATACCTTTAAATTTAAGCTAAACTATAAAAGAGAGTAATAACAATAGTTTAAATGCTCAACACACTTTAATTATAGCTTTTGAAAAAACAGCTTTACATGTTGAATTTAAAATCAATTATAGCGTGGTGAAATAGTTTGCCTTTATTTGGGAAATTTTATTCTGAATGTCGTAAAAAATGTAATTTGAATTATTTATGACACAATAAGCATTTGGAGCAAAGCATAATGCGAATTTATGTATTTTGCTTTCCAAGAGAACTATTTATTCGGCTGCACAGTGAAACAGGACAGAGAATTCACGCAATTTATGAGGCTAGTTTAGATGCAACAAAGAGCTTTTCGCGGTACGGAAACAAAATCAAACAAATATTTTTAACTTTTTTTTTTTATGTTTGCTTAGATTAAGATCAACAGCTGTTAGTATTCCAAAAATGGTGAGATAAACATTAAAAAAAAAAAATTACACATGGTATGAAGTTGAAACAATCTCTCGTGGCAGTGAAGAAAAAACAATTACAAGAAAGGAAATGCCTCCATTTCTATGGGGGAAAATAAAATGTTCTCAGACCGAACTAATGACATAATTTGTTTCTTTAATTTTGTTTTACTTATTATTTCTGTTTTGCAAAAGACACAGGAGAAAAAAATTATGTTTGACATTAATCTGAGATGAACGCTGTTTTCAAAAGTGTTGGAATGCAGGAAATGTTGAGAAATTTTATTTGCCTGTGAGATTATTTAGTTCTCTGTGATTTGCAAAAATAGTAAAAGTAAAATAATCTAGGCTTTTTAATGATTTGGAAACTATTTTCTTCACTTAATAAAGAAATGCCACTTTTTCACTTTAAATGATTTTCTTAAAAAATGCCATTCCTGATGTTAATATTTAAAAAAAAAAAATTAACATCACTTACGATACCTGTACTTTACGTTTTCCATTTTAATCTGATCTTTACCATATGTGGTTTTGAAAGGAAAATTACAAATTTGTGAACAAGAAGAGATTCCCTTCTTTTATTGAAAGCAGCAAAATTGTTTGAACAAAAATAAATAACGAAATAACTTACATAATTTATATATTATAATAATAATGAATTATAACAACCTGTTATTCGCGACATTCATATTCTCCAGTTCTTGAAATCTATATTTATTTCTTTAAAATAAGATTTTTGTGAGGTTTTGTTTTCAATAAATAAAAAATTAATTAAAAATAAAATACAAAAAAAAAAAAAAAAATGATGATATAAACAAAGTAATAATACTATTTTTTTCTAAAAATTATTCTTCAAAACTAAATTCGGAAAATTTAATATACATTTGTTCCTTAAAGATGTGTATATCAAATGCAGAAAATGATCTTTCATTCTTTTTTCTCATCTTATTTTGACATTTAAAGAGCATTGAACTTCAAGTTCGACTGTTTAAGTGAACCTAAATTTTCTTAGTTCTTCTGTATGTAATCTAGATTCAATTAAGATTAGATTCACAATTTTTTTTCTTTTGAAAAAGTATACCACTCTATACTGAACAAAAGTCATATTCGATTCAATAGTCCACAAAAAATTGATTTTACTAAAATCTATTTTTTGTACAGGTTAAAAACGCGAATATCGAAGTCGATTGCAAAGTCACATACAAAGAGTCTGTCATATTTGTGTTTTTCAAATTTTACAAATTGTCAAATGTCCATACGTTCTAGGAATATGATTACAATTAAGAATTCTTTTATTTATAAACTACAAATAGAATCACGAATCATTTTTTAAGTCTTTAATTTTGGTGTATTACCGAAATGGAATTCGGCAATGAAAATCATCTCGTGTTGCAGTAAGTGGTGACTAAATGTGGTTGGCGAGGCAATTTGTACACTTTCACCATCATCAGCGTGAGTGGCAAAAGGGCTTCCACACTTGTTTCCCCCGCGAGTGAAATTAGAGTGGAAACTGTCATTAGAAATTCGAGTGCAATTAACGACTGAGGCGGAATTGGGGTGTCGAGATTCGAAAGGGACGGCTGAAAACGTGTTGAGTGCAAATGGGTGATTCGATTCAGACTTGCTCTAATATTGTGTGGGGAGATTGCAATTATTTAACACAGGATAATGCGAAAATAATGGGGATTTAAATATTATTTTAAGCTAATCTTCTGTTGGCAATCTATATAGTTGTACGAATGGAGCATTTATTATTTGAATATCGATTGCAATTCTTCATTTTTGAGGTGTAAATTATATTTTCCCTTACTTATCTGTTAATTATATTTAACATCCCGCTTCAATTAAATGTTCACACACTGATATGCAAAGATGTAATCTGAATAAGATTTAAATCTAATTGAATTTTCATTGTTTTTAAAATATCTTTCTATTGCATTAAATTTAATCTATGATTAGCATAATTGAATTCGTTTGGACAGAATTTTAATATATTAAAGGGTAGTCTAGAAAATTAGGCCAGATTTTACAGATAGATGTGTTTTTTTTAAGTTATGGGATGAAATAGACACATACTGTTAGTGATACTTGAAAGAAGGATAAAATCATTTTGGAATCTTATCTACAATAATGTCTTTCTGAAATGTTAGTCAAATGTAATTTTAATAAGAATGCAAATGATAGTAATGATGTAGTGATGTAATGTTGGTAACGATGCATAGTAATGCTAGTCATGATGTAGTGATAATGTAAGTAATAATAAAATGTTAGTAATGACCGCAATATTAATAACGTTGCAATGTTAGTAATGATGTAGTGATGTATTGTTGGTATAGTAATGATGCAAATGTCAGTAATGATGTAGTGATTTAATGTTAGTAATGATGTAGTGATGTATTGTTGGTTACAATGCATAGTAATGACGCAGTAAGTGATGAATGCAATGATGCAATGTTAGTAATGATGTAGTGATGCAATGTTTGTAATGATGTAGCTGATGCGATGTTAGTAATAAATAAATGTTAGTGGCTTAACTTTTAGTGACATAGGAATGATGGTTGCCAAAACCGCTACACTTTTATCTTGTCGAAGCAGTTTATGAAATACTTGTTTATCATTCGAAATGTAAATGGAAAAGATTAAAAACTATGATGAGATAAAAAAATTTCAGTACATTAAATAAATTAATTTGAAATTAAAGAGGAATCATGAAATTGGATTATGAGAATTAATCGTTTTTTAATCTGTTGCAATTCTGCAGAAAACTATTTGCTTAATATTCTTTTTAATTTTTTTCACGATTATTTTATCTAGTATTATAACTAACGCACAATTAAGCAGAATTAAATGCAAAGTTCTAATTGATTTTTTATCTTTTAATGACTATTAAAGTTTAAAAACATATAAAATATACACGAAAAATGTATTGTTGTAATAGCAAGATTATCCCTAAATAACGGACTTATAATTTTTGATTAAGTTGAACATTTTTTTTACTTCTCTATGAAAGTTAACTTCATATTTAAGACAAACTACCATTAAAATCTCTTTTCTACTCCACTGACTTCTAGATTTTTTTCTCTGTCATTTTTCATAATCTGGAAAGGCTGTGTGCAAGGCGAATGTCTCGGGCTTTTTTTCAGGGTGAAGTTTTCTAGTTTAGTATTTTGTTTAAATGTCAAAAAAAAAAAAAAAAAAAAAAATTTTTTCTTCATTTTGTGCTTTTTTTTATTCTCCATTGAAATAGTGATATAATTTTTGCTTGTGAAAAAAAGTTGATTTTGCAGATGTTGCGTCTTAAATCGTAAACGCGAATTTAATTAAATTGTTTTAAAGTGAGAAATGGCTGTCATATTAAAGTTTGAAAAAGCGTAAAAAAAACTTTTAAAAAATGTGAGAATTTTAATGATTTTTTTTTTTATTTATTCAACACCCAAGGTTTTTTTTTTAAAGAAAATTTTCTGTGAATTGATGCAATTAATAACAAATTATATCAATGTACAAACATGTTAATATTTGATTTAGCGATTCATGCGAATTTAGATTAATTTTGCCTTTTTTCAATGGAATTTAATGGTTCTACATATTGAAAAAAAAAAATAAAAATAAATAATTATGGAAATAATTAAATATATATTTTTTTAAAATTTATAAAACATTTTGATATCAGCTTTCTTACAAAGCAATAAAGATTGAAACTAAAATATTGAAATAAAATTCAGAAACTCACATTCAAAATAAGAGTTTAGTGAGTCTGCTTGAGTCCCTAATATTGAATTATAAATTTATCGCTTATAATATTTTAGCTACTTGAAATATTAGGAAATAAATTTTCATTTTATTGAAAAACAAATATAATTACCGTATATCACCGAATATAAGCCGATCCATGTACTAGTCGAGAGGGCGTATTTCTTCAAAAAGTCTCACCTGAATTAGTCGAGTGTAATATCGATCATCATTCTTTGAATGACCAAGAACTTTTCAATATGCTCGTCGACTAACAATTCGATCAAATTTTGTAACAGTAACGCCCACATAATATTTTCAAATTTGAACGGAATATATTTCTATTATCATTCACAATATATTTATATTTATACAATAGAAATATATTATATATTTTATATTTAATTCAGCTATCTTCTATAATAAACATAATTTAAAAGGACAATGCAAGATATCAGAGAGGTAACATTTTTAGACAATTAATACTTAACAGTTAATAAAATGCTTCAAAGTTATCGTAAGAAAGTGAATTACAGAGTAATAAGGTCAATGAACTACTTTATTTCTACGGTGGAGTGTGCACTTTAAAATGTGGGGCTTAATTAATTAGATTTTCTAAAGCAAGATCTTCTTTAATCATGGAATGTATTTGTTGGAATTTAACTAAGGGGAATTTTCTAATTTTGATTTCTATGCTATAACTTCTTTTATGAAGCTATAAAAGAATAATAAATATTTAACAGTTACTGCTATATTTAGCGTCCCTCTTCCCTTAATTTTATTGTTCTTACTGTTATGCATAGATGTAATCTGCATAAGAGCAAATCTAATTCAAATTTTCAACGTTCTTAAAGATCTTTTGTATTACACACTATGAAAGTTAATTTCATATTCACGGCGAAGTTTATCATGAAAAAACAATTCTTTCTCACTCACTTCTAGATTTTTCTTCGGCCATTTTTTTAATAATCTGGAATGGCTTTGAGTGAAATTTTCTCGTGCTTTCTTCAGGATGAAATTTTGTAGGTTACGTAGCTTTTAATCGCCACAAAAATGGCATTTTCGTTCATATCCCGCATTTTTATTCGTTTTTCTCCATTGAAATATTAGTTTTTCCAGTCATATGATTTTTAAACGTTCTTGTAAAAAAAACAAAAAAAATAAATAGAATTTATATATCGTAGCGTGAATATATCGTTATGTTTATATAATCGTAACGTGAATTTAATTAAGTTATTTTGAAGTGAGAAAAAGAAGTTCGTTTCAAAGTTTGGAAAAAAAGCGTAAAAAGAAACTCCCTCTAAAAATAGTTAGTGAATTTTCATGAATTTGTTTAATTGGTAAAATCGCAGAATAGTGCCGTTGGGTTTGGCGATAAAATTTCTTAGCCAATTTCCCGCTAGTTACTGGTTGAGATTGAAGTGAAATGGAAAATGTATAAGAAAGCAGGGGCTACCGCATATGAAGACTTATCGCTTTCTTGGTCACGAAAATCGCCAAATTTCAAACGGCCCCTATTTTACAATTGACAGTTAACTTACTTAACTGATTTTTTTTTCAGAAAATGTCTATGCATTCATGTAATAAATAACTTTTATAAATATACTAATTTGCTAGTATTTCTTTCGAATTTAGATTAATTTTGCCTTTTTCCTATGGAATTTAATAATTTTATGTATCGAACTGTGATATCGATCGTGAAAAAAATTAAATTCTATGTTTATTCAACCTCTATAAATAAATTTAAAATGAATTTGTTCACAGAAAGCAGAGATTGAAAAATATTGAAATTTATATTTCAATACAAAATTCTGACCCAAAAATATGTGTCTATGGGTCTGCTTGTGTCAATAATATTTAATTGTAACTTATAGCTGAAATAGTTCTTTCTTATAGGTATTTCATTTTAAATAAGATAAGAAATAATATAATAACCGTACAGATAAGACACAATATAAAATTATAAAGATAAGGAACAACATAATAATCATACAGATAAGAAACAAGAGCTTTTATTTCATACTTCAATTGACTCTTCTGCGAGATTGTTCTTTCTTGAGCAACAAAGATGATGAATTGCTTCCTATTTTAATATGAATACAATAATAAACTGTTACATCTACTTAAGAAGACTTGCTGATTAATACTTGAAATTTTCTCTTTTTGACAACAGTAACATAAGTTAATTGTGCAGTGGTATGCACCAAAAGATTTTTGAAAATAGGAAACTGAAGAATGGCTACATTTGAACCTTTCACTTTGATACATTTAGAGATACCCTTGCCAATAACAGTGCTTTTCAGATACAAAAATAATGGAAAAATTGCTTTTTAAATGAATAACACAAATTTTTTGTATGGATTGCTTTAGTAAGAGAATAGCAAAAATCTAAATCGTTTTTCTCGACTTATATTGCTTTATTGAATACAGCAAGCTGCCAAAATTGTCCTCTGAACCAGCTAACGAGAAGGTCCACAAGGCATGGTGAAATGGCTGTTTTCACACAGCCGTTAAAAATCACGAGACATATATCGGAGAAAGTGGTTGGAAATAAATAAAAATATGCAATTGTTCTGGAAGCCATCTGGCAAAATAACATTTTATTCCCGATCAACGATATGATCCCCAAATATTATTTAATCAAATGTATTTATTGATATTGAGTTTTTCATTATAATTTTTTCAAAGGGCTATTTTTAATATGTTTTCGGAAAATGACTTGAATGATATTTACTAAAACTAATGGTAGCGAGAATTAATGTTTATTTCTGTATAAAAACGTGCTATGGGCACTTTTTGAGCCTGTACCCTGTATATAAATGTGTGCTGTCGATAATTGTTATAGCACTTTTTTTTGTTGAATTCTTTTTGATCTCAGAAAAATAAAAGTGTGTGAGTAGGAACTTATTTTCCTTTATAAGTGAAAAATATAAATTTAAGAAGCCTTTTTTCTGATTTTTGGTATTTTAGGTGGAAATTCTTCTCATTAATGAAGCTTATTATATTTGGAAGGTTTTATTTCCAAATGATGCTGAAAGCTGGTATTTTAATGAAAGCGTCTATTTAAAAAAAAAATAAGAAACTTAAATTTAAATTTAAACTAAATATTAAAAAGAAATTAAATTGATTAAAATTAAATTAAAAAAAAAAATGTCCTTTTATTCACTACGGATACAAAGGGGGTGAAAAAAAACTCGGAGAAAATTTTTTAAAGAAGGAACGGGCTTTAGTTAAAGAAAATTGATTTAATGATATAAAGATTTTTTATGTATAAAATAGTTAAAATTGGAAATTTGCATTTTTACCACTCATTGAGCAAAGTAATTGACGTTAGCCAGTTGAACTACAGTATTTCATCATTCTATTAAAAATGCAATTTTTTTATTGTCCTGAAGTGATCTAGCCAAAAAGTAATTTTTATTTCCGATCCATGCTAAGTTTCCAAAATATTTTTTTTTTGTTCTAATGCAGCTGGCAAACACTTAGACAGCTTGGTCTTGATGCCTTAAGACAAGTGTACTGCACAGACGTTACCACTTTCTTTGCATTACCCAGGGGGCGAGTGTAACTTGAAGATACGGACGCGGCGCAACAATGCCTCCGCAACACTCTCTACGATCCTATTAGGACCGGGACCTACGGTTTAAAGTGGTTTCCGAACCACTACAAATATCCATGGCACCGCCGAGACTCGAACCCGAAACCGGTGGTACTGAGCCCCAGAGCGCTAGCTACTCGGCCTTTCAGGTCCAGTTTTCCAAATATTATTTAATGAAATGTATTTATTGGTAACATCGGGTCAAGTTTTCATTAATATTTGTTTTGGATAGAGCTGCTTTATACGTTTTGGGCAAATAACTTGGTCGATTTTTACTAAGACTAGTGGTAAGCGAGAGCTTTATTGTTTATTGTTAGTATAAAAATTTGTTACGGGTATTTTTTGCGCAAGTTACCCTTGCATATAAATGTGAGCTGCCGATCATTTTTAAGGTACTTCTTTCTTTTTTTTTGTTCGTTGAAAAACTTTGACTTCAGAAAATGTAGTGCTTGTCCTGAGCTTATTTTCCCCGATAAGTGAATTTATAAATTTGAGAATCATTTTCTTTGGTTTACGGTATATAAGGGGAAAATTCTTTTTCGCATTAAATAAAAGCTATACAGATGGAAGAATGGTCATAAAAGTGTTAGCTCCTTCCTTAAAGAAAGTTCACTTTTTTTAATATACGTCTTAATGCTTTGTTGATATGTTATAGTTAGCACAATTATAAACTTACAATAATATGTTACTTTTTATTCACAGAATTAAACCTTAATATAATATCTTACTCTTTGATCCCCACCTTTCCTCCACCTGTACTAGTTTGTTGATGGTGTGTCCTGTCGAATAAAATTGCACAATTCCATACTACTGACATTTTGACAACAATTTTGAAAGATCACTTTCAATTTTCTGCATTATAATGCAACCCCTTAACAGCGGTTCTTGTTTGATCACTGAAGTTAAGCATTAGGGCATGGATGAATGACTAATTAAATAAAAACTAAAAATACAAAAATACAAGAGAAATACAAAAGAGGGAATCAAAACTTTGCCATGATTATAAGAGAGGTGCACTATGATTAAATTATCTTATTTTGTTTTGGCTTCTTTCTGAGAAGTTAAGCCTTTAGCAACAGGCTTATGTGACCACGTTTCCTTTTATGCGTAGTACACTAGTTTTGCAGACGTCCTATCCTGTCGAATAAAAAATTGCATATTCACTACTGAAGTTTTGACAGTAATTTGGAACGGACCGTTTCCATTCTCTGCATGATAGTGCAACACACTCATAGGTATAGAGAAATGCCATATCTAAGCTGTTTTTTGAAGTTAGCCTGGCCTATTTATATCTAGTATTAATCAGAGCCAAGTTGGGTGACAGACAACATTGCTACAAATACGTCTTCACTACGTCCGCAAAACATTTGTGCTCACCAACCACTCAATATTGGCCCGACCTCGCAGAAAATTGTTCTTGGCAGATAGAGACTGTCCTTAACTTGGCAAAATGAGGATCCATAGCTTACTCGTATCATGCCAGCTTCAAGAAGATTTCTACAACTGTTTTATTACTAACGACCATGCACATATTATAGGAATATAGATGCCATGAGCGAAAATAAAGATGTTCATTTTTATGTTTTATTCTTTCATTTCCAAGTATCCATTTCTGTTATTACTCATAAATCTTGTTCAAGAAAAACTATGTTCTTTTTGTGTTAATATCTTGCATCATTTACGATAATATAACTAATATGTATAAAAAACATAACGCAAATATTTTTTATTTTCGCTCATGATCTCATGTTTGCTACCACTTTTATTACATGGTTGTTAATGATGAAAGATCTCGTAGAAACCTCTCTTGGTGCTGGCATTACTGTTTCAATTTCTGCATACTACTATGTCCAAAAAGTAAGAATCAATCTTTTCAATTTAAAATTCCAAAATCATTCATTTTTATTTTAGGTTGCGGGCACTGTCCTTGATATCAAAGTGTGAAATTTGGATTTCGCTCAAACACAGGCTGTGTTACGCTTGGCTTTATGAGACGTTAAACCCTGATTCATATTTTTCAAATGGTCTGAATGTGGTTGAGCAGTAACTTTGCAATAAATTTTGTTTACGGAAGGTATATAGGAATGTTGCAGAAGACATTCGGTGAGCATTCCTTTCATCGGAAAGAAAATGTTTAGAAGTGGCAAGGTACAGTCTTCAGCATGGAACTCGCGCTGAAGACGAAGAGCCCTCTGGTCGACCCTCAACCTCAACCGACAGAAGCTCACGTCAAAAAAATTAAAGATTTGGTGCTTGCAAACCGTCGATTTACAATTAGTGACCTTGCTGATGACATTGGAATTTCAAAAGGATCGGTCAATTCCATTTTGGGGCCTCAAACGCGTCAAATCTCGATTGGTACCGAAAACACTGAATGCGCCAGCTCACACTGCATTGATTCTTCGTGACTTTTTCGCCAAAAATGAAACCCATATCGTTCCACGACCACCGTATTTCACACCGTGCGACTTCTGACTATTCCCTAAACTCAAAAGACCACTCCGGGGACGCTGTTTTGAGTCGATTGAAGAGATTCAACGTGAATCGCCGCGTGCTTTGAAGGCCATCCCTGCCGATGACTTTTAGCATCGCATTGAGGATTTGAAAAAAAGTTGGCATAAGTGCATTGTGTTCCGGAGGGGGATTACTTTGAAGGCGATGAAATAAATTTGGAAGAATAAATAAAGAGTTTTTGAAAAAAAAATAAAAATTGGTCTTACTTTTTGGTCACAGTAGTACGTATTTCATTTCAATAATAAATTCATGCTTCATAAAATTCTAAAAGTCTCCATAAATTAAGATGATATTCCTTTACATATAAATAAATATTAAATTCACCTTTTATTTTAAAAACATCGTCTTTCGTAATCAATACAAAAGTCAAAAAAAACGCACTGACATAACCGAGACGCATACGCATATAAGGAGCATAAAAGATATTTTACAACCCTTTGCGTTCCCCTCTGGTCTCGTGCGAGAACAGTTTCCTCTGCTGTTTCAAAGCTTTTCGCGGAATGCAGTTGTTGCAACACTTTTAGAGCTTTATGACATCACTCGGAGACCTTAAGTGGGCTTTAAAACCCCAAAGACGACCTTCGCACTTCAGGAAATTGTGAAAACCTCCAGATGTCCACCTCTGCTCTAAAAATAATGATAATATCCATAAAGTAACATGACAGAAAGCTTTTTATGATTTGCGTGTTGTAAAGCATAGGGATAGAAATAAATGTGGTATTGTACAGATAATTTTTATTGGCAAAAAAACAGCTTTACGTATTGAATTTAAATTAAATATCGCGTAGTGAGGTATTTTCCTTTTATTTGGGAAACTTTATTCTGAATGTCGTAAAAAGTAATTTGAATAATTTATGACACAGTAAGCATTTGGGGAAAGCATAATGCGAATTTATGTATTTTGTTTTTTCAAGAGAAATATTTTATTCGGCTACATTGAAGATTGAAGTCCTGAAGATTCACGCAATTTATGAGGCTAGTTTAAATGCACAAAGAGCTTTTCGCGGTACGGGAAAGAGCCGACAAATATTTTTAACATTTCGAGATATTTGTTTAGATTAAGATCAACAGCTGTTAGCATTCCAGAAAATGGTGAAATAAATAATAAAAAAATGACGCGTGTTGTATAAGAAACAATCTTGTGGTAGAGAGAAAAGAAAAAAATATTAGAATGGAAAAAGCGGCTTCTCCATTTCTGCGGGAAAATAAAATATTCTCAGAAAGAACATAATTTGTTTCTTTAATTTTGTTTTTAACTTTATTTCTGCTTTGCTTTAAAGTCAGGGTAAAAATTATGTTAGACGTTAATCTGGAGATGAACGCAGGGTTTCAAGTGTTGGAATGCGAAATGCTGAGATAATCAGATAATTAAAGATAAATTTTACAGATTACTGTAATTTTACAGATTTTAATGAATGATTTAAGAAAGTAATATAACCCTTATTTTATTTAATTAGAAAGTAAACATTTAAATAATAGAGAAAAATTATTAAATATTTTCAATTGTATTGTAAGCTAAACGATCTAACTTTTTGTTTAGTTGCAGAAATGTAATTTTTTTATCTGTACGTTATTAGCGGCCAAAAACATGCTCTATTTTGAAATTGTTCTTTTCAAATTAGATGAGGTTGTTATTAAGAAATACATTAAAAAATCTGTGCATAAATGTTTCCTATGCGAGAATTTTAAAACGCGTAATTTTCGATGTTCTAAAATTTACTGAAAAGTGACTTCCCATTAGAAATTTTCAGAAATTTAATTAAATGTTTTCGAAAAGGTGAATATTTGTCTTTAAATAAGTAAACAAACTATATAAATCGATTAATAAATGGACTTTCATGTTACAATTTAAAAAAGCGTAATTATTGGACCTCGATTCTTCAATTTTCATTTCTCGAAAACTTCTACTGCTGTAAAATCATAATTGCAACCAATTTCCTCCAATTTCTTATGAAAGTTTCGATTCTAATTTTCATCTAAAAAACTCGCATCATTCTTCGAAATTTTAATTATGTTTTATTGTAATTCGTAAGAGAAACGCACACATAAAAAAAACATTTCAAATTTTAATGGTATAGATTTCTATTATTACTTTCTGTAACATATTTTGTAACTAATTCAGGTCAAATTTCACTTGGTATTTATTATAATAAAGTCCTCTATAAGGATCTTAATTTATAAGAATAATGCAAGAGATGGGAAACAAGTAATATTCTTACATTCTTAATTAATACTTAGCCAATAATAAAATTCTTTGAAATTGCCACAAGAACTTGAATTACAGAGCGGTCTTGTATGAGGTCAGTGAACTGCTTTATTTTTACAGTTGAGTGCGCACTTTAAAATGTGGGGCTTAATTAGTTAGAATTTCTAAAGCAACATTTCCTTTTGTCATGGAATATTGATGGAATTTAATGAAGACACTTTTCTAATTTTAATTTCTGGGTTATAGCTTCTTTTATGAAGCTATTTAATGAAATAAATTCTGTTATACTACTAGACATATTTGCAACTGTTATTATGTCAATTTAGAAAAAGGTATTTAAAAGTAAAATCTGCACTCACTTTGTAAAATGTATAAATTTAATAAACACTATAAAAGATAAAAAAAAAATTCCCTAATTTAATCAAATATGCTAATATTTAGTGAGGTATATTTAATTAAATAAGTACTGTTTTAATATTAAATACAGTATTTAAAATTTTTTAATTAAATATTAAAAAAATTTTGTACTGCAATAAATTAAATTGCTAGAAAGCGTTTGTTGTAAGTACAGTTATTTAATTTTCTCAATAAAATTAATTTTTATTTTTAGAATCATTCAAATATCATGTATCAATATTTAATTTAATTAATAAAAAATTATGAAAATAAATGAGAAATATAAAATGTCTTAAAAGTGAAAGTATAAAGTAATTGTGTATTGCAATATTACTTCCCAAAACTTCATTAATTATAATGAAGATAACATGATTTTATTCTGAACTATGTTTTTTTTTTTAAATAACCTTAGTTTTTTTATTAATTTATTCTATGAATTAATTAACTTTTAATAAGCGTTGTAAAAAATAACATTTAATCATCGAAATCAGAACTATCGATTACAAAAATCTAGGAAAACAAAAACGAATCGCCTATGTCGGTCATGATTCCATTTTTAATTTATATTTTATTAAAAATATCGTAACATTGAATATTGTCGTGTCGTAACTGTGTGGAAGAGCATTTAGAGCAAATTGATGTTACTAATATTGGTAATGATTGATTTCTATATTGACTGCTGTGTCGGCAGGATGGAATCGCTAAACTGCAGTTTTTGTAGGCCACCGTAATTCCAAAAGCTCTTCTACTTATGAGTTAGAGAGCTTTTGAAGCAATTTTTAAATTTTGATTGTAGCATTGCTATTGCCGTTAGCTCTTACGTGGTAACACAACATTTATTCAAGTAATAATTTTAACTATACCAACAGTTAAATTTGACCATGTATAGAAGCTAATGACAATACATTTGCTAATAATAACAGCTGCAATCAAAATAAAAGACACTTTCTTCAAAAAGCTCTCTGCTCGTAAATACAATAACTAATAACACATACTTATACTATCTCGTAAGTACAATAGTACTACGAGCTAGTATAAGTACAATAATATCTAGCTAGTAAGTGATATCAACTATATAATCCACTTTGGGCTATAATGAAAGCTATGCTCAGAGACAACATTGTGGGATGATGACGACATGGATTTATACTTTTTCAGGAAAATTTTTTAAAAATTGATCTGGAATTATTTTTAAAATTTGAATTATTTTTTTAAGATTTGAATTGTTATTATCTAAATTGTTACTGTCCTTGCACATATCCCTTTTAACCGTACTGCCACTGTATTAGCATATCGTATTGAGCGCTACTCATCGTGTAAATATAATCTGCGCCGTTGGCGTGCAGAAGGGCTGAGGTCCAAATCCGTTTTGGAGCAAGGGCAGTCTATGTCTTCAGAAACAAGAATATTTGATGGCAACTTATATAAAGCGTCTCGCATTGATAACCAGGTTGCTTAATGGAACTTTCAAGGTTTCCTACAATATCATACGAAAGACAGAAGGCAATGCCTTCTCCTCATTGGCGGTTGGTGTGGTCTTCATGGCCTACATCAGTGAACACACCAATGTGTGTCCGTGGCCTACATCAGTGAACACACATCGATGTACATCAAATGCATAGATGTATATCGTGCTTAAATTAAAATCTAAAAACGCCATTGGAATACTAAACAAGTTCTACAGTTTGTTATACTAAAATTATTATTTAAAGTACTGCACAAATTGAAATTAAGAAATTGTAAACCAACAGGCTAAATCGCATTAAAGATGTTAGTTTGTTCCAGGATAATTCTAAATAATTCTAATATAACACAATTTTTTAACCATTAAATGAAAGCTAATTTAATAAGCAATGTAAACATTGAATTGCTCACTCTCGCTGTACTGTCAACGGAAGGAACTTGATTGGCTCACGCGAATGTCTTTGTCATCCCATAATCTCTGACAGTCGGCACATCGCCAAGTCAGCAGTTGGTTACAAAACATTAACTATTCTCTTGAGTGCCATACATTTTTATTCAAAAAAAACTCTGCTCTACGTTGTTATGTAGAAATTTACTAATTATGAGCTGCATATAAGTCACATGACTATATATATAGCCTTTTGTAACATGTATGTTACAAAATGCTGTATATAGACTATGGAACCACAGACACACTTTTATATAGCACATGTAACTTTCAAAATTCTTTTTTCAGTTTGATTCAAATGTGTTGTGAATATATATGGATTAAGCTGATAGTGTATATAATTTAATCTAATAAGTGTATATAATTTAAGTGTATATAATTTAATTTTTTTGTTGTAAAACTTCAGAAATTATACTTTTCACACAAATCATTTTACTTCACACAAATGTTTTTGTCAAATTTGAGTGAGTAAAATCATTAAAATTCAAAGAAAACAGCTTAGAACAAAAATTAAATATTTTACCTTTTTAATGAAATTTATGAAAATGATTTGGAGTAAAATTCAATAATAAAATAAAATTATATGGATTCGACCAAGTTAGTAACTAGAATTTAGGCAACAGACATTAGGATTTTAAGATAAGTCTTTCTGATATTTCTATTTTAATATAACTACTTAAATTTAATTCATCCTTCTAATCAGTTTTCATATTGGATGTAATCTTGCCAAAGGTACATCTGCGTTATTGAAAAGTTATTTAATTACCAATTGTTGTTATAAAATTTAAATTCCTTCAGATAAATAAGTGGTAAATCAAGTACACACAAGATGAAATTACATATTTATACAGATGTCATAACACATTATTTGCGTTTCCAAATTTTACTAATTGTCAAATGTCTATACATTCTAGGAATATAATTACAATTAAGAATTCTTTATTTATTTATAAATCCATTGCAAATTGAATCCCGAAACATTTTTAAATCTAATTTCAGAGTGTTAACTGAAATAGAATTCGGTTACGAATACCAGCTCGCGTTGAAATAAGTGGTGACTTACTGTGATTAGCGAAGCAATTTGTTCAATTTTCACCATCATCAGCAGCATGACTGGCGAGGGGCCTCACACTTGTTTCCCCGCGAGTGAAATTGGAGGTGGAAACTGTCATTAGAAATTCGATTGCAATTAGCGACTGGAGGGGCGGAATGGTGATGTCGAGATTCGGAAGGGACGGCTGAAAACGTGTTGAGCACAAATGGGTGGATTCGATTCAAGCTTGCTCTAATATTGTGTGGGGAGATTACAGTTATTAACGCTACGATAATACGAAAAATAGTGGGGTTTAAATAATGTTGATTAAACTTTGTTGGTAATTCTTAGTTGTATAAATGGATATTTATGATTTTGAATACCAAATGTCTTTTTTTTTTTTTTTTGAGGGGAAAATTATATTTGTCTTTTTATTATCTCTTAGTTATATTTAGTATCCTGCATCAATAATTTTATTGTTGTTCTTACAGTTATGTAGAGATGTAATTTGCGTAAGATTTAAATCTAATTCGATTTAATAAATCTAATTAATTTTCGTTGTTTTTAAAACTTTGTTATTCATAGATTAAATTTAATACAATAAAGAACCAAATACTTTTTGTACAGAATATTCATTTATAAAGGATAGTCGAAAATTTGACCAGCTTTGACAGGAAGATGTTTTTTTTTTAATTATAAGAAATAGACACATTAAGTAATACTTGAAAAAAAAAAAAAAAACATATTTTGAAATCTTGACTACAATGTCATAGAATATGTTAGCCAAATGCATTGTTAGTAATGATTTAATGTTAGTAATTTTAATTTACATATTAATAGTTAAAAATATGTTAAAAACTGAATGCTCACTATCGTTGTATTGACAAAAAGGAGGAACTTGACTGGTTCATGCGAAGTTCTTTTTCATCCCATGATTTGTCACAGTTGGCACAACGCCAAATCAGCGGTAGGTTACGAAACATTAATCTCTTGAGTGTCATGCATTTTCTTCAACTAAGTGTCTACAGTTTGTTTCTGTAGATATTTATATGTAGCGCATTTGATTCTACCCTTTTTTAAAGATTTTATGAAATTGATTTGCAGTAAAATTCAAGAACTAAAATAAAATTATATGGATTCGATCATAACTAGAATTTAGACAATAGAAATTATGATTATTGAATAAGTTTTCTGGCAATTTCGATAATAATGTAACCTTTACAAAACTAAATCATTGTTATTGAAAGGTAATTTAATTAACACTTGGTGTTATAAAATTTAAATTCCTTTAGATAAATAAGTGATAAATCATGTACTACATAAGATGAAGAAAATATTTATACAGACGTCATAACTCATTATATGTGTTTTTAAATTTCTAAATTATCAAATGTCCATACGTTCTAGGAATATAATTACAATTAAGAATTCTTTTATTTATAAATCCGTCGCAAATGGAATCGCGAAGCATTTTTAAGTCTCTAATTTCAGAGTGTTAGTGAAATAGAATTCGGGTAAGAAAACCATCTCGTGTTGCAATGGCGGTGACTTAATGTGGTCGGCGATGCAATTTGTACAATTTTCATCATCTTGAGCAGTAGCGTGAGTGGCAAAGGGCTTTCACACTTGTTTCCCCGCGAGTGAAATTGAGGTGGAAACTGTCATTAGAAATTTGAATGCAATTAGCGACTGGAGGGGCGGAATGGTGGTGTCGAGATTCGAAGGATGGCCGAAAACGTGTTGAGTGCAAAAATGGGTGGATTCGATTCAAAACTTGTTCTAATATTTGGTGGGGAGATTACAATTATTATCGTTGCGATAATGCGGAAAATAGTGTGGATTTAAATAATGTTGGTTGATCTTCTGTTGGTTATTCATAGTTGTACGAATGGGTATTTATTTTTTTGAATACCGATTGTATTTTTTTTTTTCAGGTGAAATTATATTTTTATCTTATAAGTTATAGTTATATTGTGTTAGATTTAGAGTGTTAGTTATATTTAACAACCAGCTCTACTAATTTTTTATTGTGCATACTATTATGCAAAGATGTAATTTGCATATAGTTTTAAATGCACTTGTATAGAATTTGAATTTTTAAAGTGTTGTCGAAAATTTACACCAGCTTTACAGGAAGATGTTTTATTTTTAAAAATTTCAAGAAATAAATATATAGGTTAGTAAAGCTTAAAAGAAAGATAAAAAATGTTTGAAATGTTAGTAAAATGATATTTAGTAATGATGTAATGTTAGTAATTGTCTTTTAGTGGCATGGAAAATGATGGTTACAACTACCCTTTTTATTTTTCCAAAGCAGTTAATGAACTGAACTTGTATATCATTTCGAAATAAATGGAAAATATTAAGACTATGATGAGATAAAAAAATCGGTACTGTATTGTGCAGGTTAGGTTACTAGATTACAGCTGGGTGTTGTTGGGTTGAGGTATTTGAGGCACTGGTGTAAAAACCGCAGATTTCTTTATACACGCACAAACACCACACATATACAATTAGAGAGACATGTAATATTTAATACATTTAAAGATAGATAATTATACATTCGTGGAAAATCCCACTTCTAAGCCGAAAACCCGAAACTCGATACACTCAGGGTGCAAGAAATAAACTTCCTCTCCGGGAGAGAGTTTGTAAGCCAACTGACCATTTTCGGCTGAACGCCACAGGTGGCGACCTTGCCAGTAGGTAGAAGGAAGCATGGTTAAAATAAACGTAATCAATTAATTTTGAAAATAAAGAGGAACCATGAACTGGATTATAACAATTAATCGTTTATAAATCTAATTTTGCATAAAACTATATTTGCTTAATCTTTTTTTCATGATTATTTTATACATTATTGTAATTAACGTTCAAGTAAGCCTAACTAAAAACAAAGTTGTAATTGATTTTAACTATTAAGCAATAAAATTTTCAAAAGCTTATAAAATAACCTAAATAATTAAAGGTTATTATAACAAGATTATCCCCAAATAACAAACTTATAATTTTTGATTGAGTTGAACGTTTTTTTTTTTTTAACTTCTTATGAAAGACTTTTTACTTCTTATGATTTTTACTTCTTACTTTCATATTTACGACAAACTACCATTTAAACTTTTTTTTTTTTTTCCCCCACTGACTTCTAGATTTTTTTCTCTGTCATTTTTCATAATCTGGAATATCTGTGTGCAAAGCGAATATCTCGGGCTTTTTTTTTTTCAGGGTGAAGTTTTCTAGTTTAATATTTTGTTTAAATGTCAAAAAAAGTTTTTTCGTCATTTTGTGCTTTTTTTTTTATTCTCCATTGAAGTAGTGATATAATTTTTAAGCTCGCTTGTAAAAAAAAAAAAGTACTTTTGCAGACGTTACGTCTTAAATCGTAACGTGAATTTAATTAAATTGTTTGGAAGTGAGAAATGGCAGTTACATTCATGTTTGGAAAAGATGTAATAAAATCTCGGAAAAAATGCTAGCGCATTTTAATGTTTCTTTTAATATTTGCTTAACACATTTTTTTTAAAGAAAATCTGTCAATCGATGTAATTAAAAACAAATTTTACAATTAACGTGCTAATATTTATTTCGAATTTAGATTAAGTTTGCCCTTTTCAATGCAATTTAATGGTTTTAAATATTAAAAAAAAAATATAAAATAACTATGGAAAACATCAAATATATATTTATTTAAAAGTTTATAAGAAATTTAAAACAAATTTGATTAAAAATTAATCAAATTGAAACGAAAATATTGAAATATAATTTATAAATTCGCATTAAAAAAAGTTGCAAATTTATAGTTAAATTTATCTCTTACATTATTTTAGCCATAAGAAAAATTTAGAAGATAAATTTTAGCTTAATTGTATGTATTAGTAAACATCTGGTGAAGCATCTGTGAAATTTATTTTGCCGGTTGTTTTGGAAAGTAATATAGAAACATAAATGAATTATTAGAAATTATAATTAAGCAACTAAATAACTTTCCTGGGTCGCTTATGAAGATGTCTTTGGAAATGGGTAAAATATTCTTTCAGTTTATTCTTATTTGTAGGTGGCAAAAAGATGTCAATGTTTGCAATTAATTGACGTAAAAGCAATTTTGACGGCATTAAATCATTTGAAATGCAACAACAACCTTGTAGTAATCTCATTTGTTACAACTTTAATCAGTCGAATTTTCAATAGCTCAAAGTAATACAAAAATTGGATCAAATTATTTTTACATAATTCGTTTTCTATAAATAAAAAGCGGAGTATTTTCTCGAATATGTTTGACAATTACTTTTGAACTCTTGCATTTCATGCTTGCGATTATTAAACTTGCAAAAGAAGCTTATTTTAAAACGCATTTGATTAATTGAATTGAAAAGACAAATCATTCTTAGAAAATTTTAACGATATAACGTGTAATATTCTGGAAAATAACGGACAAATTCTCGGAATTCTGTCAAATCATTTTAAGCGTGATTAAAATGCATTGTTTTCTTTTTTAATCTTATTTTAATTGTCATTCCCAGAAAAGAATTGTCAGATTAATTTATAATTGTACTGAATTTTAAATGGAATAAAATTAAAAGTAGAGTCAGTTGTATTATTTACGATGGACCTTTCATGGAGTTCAAACAGAGAGTAGAATGTAAGTTGAATTTTCTTACCTTTTAACTTTTGTTCCCTCTTTAAAAAAATTACCTTAAATGCGTATGGGAGAATATGTGATCCACTTATTTCACCAACTAATCTCAGCAACTGTGTTTGATTCAGAGAAACTGCTGAAGCAAATCATTGCAATGATGATTGTTAATAATGATAATGAAGTTCTAAAGAATGATAAGGATAACGATAATTCATGTGTTTATACAAAAATGTTTGTCTTAAAGGAAATTTTTATATAATTCAACTAAATAGAAAATTTCGCTTCAAAATATTCTTTTTACTAGTTTACTTTATAATCCTGTTCAGCATTTTGAGGTTAATCAAGAAATATTAACGTGATTTGTGTTAAAACATTTTATTACTAATGGTAAATGTGCGCAAATGTTCCAAATGTTTCAATATGGACAAATGTTCCAAATGTTTCAATTTAGGCAAATTTTCCAAATGTTTCAATGTAGGCAAATTTTCCACATGTTTCAATATGGGCGAATGTTTCAAATGTTTCAATGTGGGCAAATGTTCTAAATGTAGAAGCAGAAAGTGGTTCCTTTCGCAATTTTGTCGTGAACAGGTGCAGTATAGTAGTGGTATTTATTTATTGTTAATTCGTAGAAAGCATTATAAGGAAAACGAAAGACAGAAGTACAACATAAAATTTGAAATTGCTGACGTAAAATAAAATGTTTAATAATTTCTTAAGGTAGGAAGTAGCCATGCAGAGTGCTGCCTTTATTAACAGACTTTATAGATCTTGCTCTTAATTCAGAATGTAAAATTTTCTTTATCGAAGTTAAAATGCAATTTGAATTTATTAGAAATAATTATATTTTATAACTCTTGTTAGGTGGGAAATAAAAAAAATAACAAAAATTTTATAAATTAAATTTATAAAATTCAAATAATATAAACTTTAAAAATCTTTCTTTGCTTTGAATAGCGATTGTAAAAGCAAAACTAACTATTGCAATTCCATTTTCGTTTTCCAAATACCAAAACAAATCGATAACTTGCGTTCAAAGTTACCTAAGCATATTTGATGCACTAGCTACCAAGATTACATAACTTGATTAGATGACATTCATAAATTAATCTTATTTGATCGACGTAATTGGGAAGCAAATTGATTCGAGCTCTTTCAATACTACGGATTCGCCACATAAATTTAATATGAGAAGATTTAATTGAAGTCTTAATCGATAGATTTGTACATTGGGTAGTTTAATTTAACATTAATTTATGGTTCAAGTACAATTTCTGATTGTATGCAATTCTCTTACTTTAAATAAGAGTAAATAGAGGGAATATCAATCTATTGCTCTTTCTCTAGGATATAGAATTTTTATTTGAACCTACGAGTAGTGGCAACAGATAGAGATGTAGAGTTACGCTCATTATATACAGGGCCTCGTTTTCCTCTTATATATATATCACAAACAGCTCACTGACGGCTGATGAAGAGAGGCCAATGGCTTATGGGAGTACTTTTACAGTAATTGCTCCATTTACGTGCCGTATGAGAAAAAGTTCAGAAATATTTACATAAGAAATTGTGTAAATATTTCTGAAAAAAAAAAAAAGGGTGATCCATGATGGTTGTGACACTGGGAGTAAGCGTTTATGAGACGCTTTACTCACAGTGTCACAATCACCAAGGATTATTCTTGTTTCTGAAAGCAGTAACTCTGACGAATGAGGAAGTATATTTGAACCCTGAACCCCCGAGCATGTTGTGTGCCAGTTATCGGATGTTTTCTTATAGAATGTGATAATTATGTTTCTCTTATGATGAACTCTTGATGTTGTTAGATGATTGATTTTTAATTAATAATTATTTCCATAATTTATATAATATTTATCATAATAATAGTGTAGAGTGGATTGGAAGATATGGATTAAAGAGTTTGGGGGGTAACGTTAATCATAACGACCATCAGATATCATAATCATCTCTCATAATGATCATTAATGAGGGGCCGGAACAGATTCGTAGATATGGGTTAATGAGTTTGGGGGTACAGGGATTATGTGGTTTGGATTAAACGGATATCATAATGATCATCAGATATCCTAATGATCTCTTTTAATATTATAATGATCATCAATGAGGGCCCGAATCATATTGGTAGATATGGATTGATGAAGTGTAATGATATAATATGGAGATACTTTTCTAGTGATAATATGGGCGATGTATTTTGAGGTTATCTCTAAATATTTGGGGATGAATCAAATTTTCTATTTTCTGAATCTAATGAGCAATCTGAATGATATATTTATACTAGAATTTATATAAAAGAAATAAATAATATTAAATAAATAATTATTGATCGTATTTATTAATAATACACATTTTAATAAAAACAAAACTGAACTTAGAAAAAAAAAAGAAAACTGATTCGTTAAGGGGTTACTGTGGTGGCAATTTACAGACAGCCCCTTGTTGTGTGTCTCGTCAGCAAAAAGAAACTCAAGGACCAGAAGATATGTTTCAGTGGAAACCACCAGAACTGCCTCGGGCCGTGTTTTATCTTTATTTTTGTTGATGGCGGAGGTGCTAGATGGTGCGCTAAATGCTACTCCAAACTTGTGGAGCACCGATGAACTGTTTGAGGAGTTTCTTGGCAACACGAGACAATGTTTCTGGAGATAAGATGAGGGAAATATTTCTTTCTTTCCCAACTTGTGGAGTTTTCAAAAAAAGTTTTTTTCTTTTTCAGCTCTGTCTTATGTATTTGGATTGCATAAGACATTTCACAATTTGAAAGTGGGAGTATGAAAGTATGAAATATTAAAATACATGAAATGTTTCATTTATTTAGTTCACTAAATCTGGAAATAGTTTTATGTAAAATGATAGGTATAGAGTTTATACGCATTTATTTTAAACTGTAGCTTATAATTTTATTAATCTTAGTTAATTCTGTTAGTGACATTAAAAGTGCCGAGAAAAAGATACGCCAGGGATGTCTTATTGTTATTAGTGAATTATATTATTTCATAGCATAATATCTATTTTTATTATTTTCTTCCTGTTGACAAAGCAATTTACGTTCAATAGGCCACATATATGGTTATCAAGTTTTGTCCATATTTAATATCATGATAACTATCTACTCCTACTTGTCTCTATGTGCAGTTACCATTACTTGTATTTCTTTTTATCAAAAATGGAAAATATGACCAAGCCAATATTTCAGGCTGTATTTCGGGTTATCTTTAATATAAGATTTATTATATAATATCATCAATGTTATGTTGATCACAATGAGCAGATAGAGTGAATTAGTAGATATGGGTTAATGAGTTTAGGGTAACGAGATTATGAGGTTTGAATTAAATAGATGTTTCTCTTTTTTTTAATATTATAATGATCATTAATGAAGCGTTAAATAAATATGGGTTAATGTGTTTGGGGTAAAGAGATAATGGGATTCGAGTTAAATGGGTATTTCTGTAACTTATATAATATAATGAATGTTAACAAGGGGCATGGCACTGCTCTACATTTGCGTGTTGCATGGAGGTAACCCAAAAAACTGCCACCATGTGGCTTGACTATATACATAAGATGTATGTATACTCACAATATCTATCAAGTTTGCTTGTTTTTGAAATCAGTTGTACATGAAACTTCCATCTTAGCTGCTCAAGATAAACCTCTGATGATAGGATATAATTAATTTGGTTTAAAATACTTTATACACTTACAAAAACAGTCAGTTTTTCTGTCCACCTGCCACTCAACCTGATAGGATAGGAACAAAGAAGGAAGCAAAATGTTATCCAACCCGTACAATGTTTGCATAACATAATTGTTGTTTAACACAACATGTTTGATTCAGCAACAACTTTCAGACTTTCAAAAGTTTTTATTGATAAATCACCATAAAATATATTAATATACAAAAATTTTAAATTGCAATTCGGGTTGCTATTCTCTTGAACCTGAGTGATTTATCAGAAACGGAAAGAACAGTAACGAACAAAAAGTGTTCTATCCTTGTTGGTGTTTTTGAATAACTCATTTTGGAAAAACTCATACCTTGTGAACGAATACAAGAAACATAGCAATTTGTAAACTTGAAATCTTTGACTAATGACTTTGAATGGCTGATATGTATCAAATTTAGTGCTATCTTGTATGTATTTAGTTGATAGAAAGGATGGAATTTAACGAGCCACCATGCCGAATGATGCTTAATCACCCAGAGGCGGCACCTGGGTGGTTCATTCTGTACCACAACCATTTTATGAATTCATTGGAAAATGTTTTTTGATTTCTAAACTTTTTTTTTCAAATTACAAATACTTTTTAAAAGGTTATATAAAAATATGCAGATAAAGCAAAAACTGTTACTTCAGAACTGTTTAAACCAGAACAGTCAAAAAATTTATTTATTTTACCTTATATTTTAACTTGAACAAAAATGAATACTTCATCAATAAAACTGATCAAAAAAAAAAAACCCCAGTAAATTGTTATTCCTATCTTAAAATTACAATTTTAGCAAAAATGTATTCTTTGCAAAGTAAAAATATTAAAACTGATTTGCTTTATTTGCCTGCTGCCCAACTCGTGGCTCAGTGAACGTGTGCTACCGGGATCATTCTAGGTTGGCCCTCATTTCATTGGGCTGTCAGCTGAGCCGCTGTCTGGCTCGGTTTTGGAATATATGGAAATATACGGTTTTAAAACATTTTTCATTTTAACAAAGAATATCCGACGACTCTTTTTCTAAAAAACAATTGATAGAGTGACAAAAAAAAAAAAAAAAAAACGTTTACAAAAAACTAGGAGGCTCTGATGGCGTTTCACCGTCATGTTCTGCACTTTGCATAAGTACTAACAGTGTAGATCGGATTAACCTGGTGGCAGTTTTCCGGGTTTGTTCTGCCTTACCATTACAATCTGCCCTAGTTCCTCAAAAGTCACTCCCGGAAGGCAGTGCTCTCCAAGTCAAATCAGACTTCTACCTACGGTTGCTCCATCCCAATAGAACCTGCCCCTTTCCCTCCATCCATGGTATATTACTCATGGGATGTCCAATCCCCATTATAAGGCACCCAGGAGTAGACACAATATCATTTGCCTACTATAATTAGTTGAATAATTTATTTAATTACAATTAAAAAAAGTTTCTGTACAAAAAAAATATTTAAATTTATTTTCTGATATGTAGTAGTAGTTTTTCAGTTATTTTTTGAAAATAAAAGCAAATTACTCAAAATGATTTATGGATATTTTAGTTAAATTTTTCATGTAATTATACCTTTCGTATGTTAGTGTGTATTTTTCGAAATTAAAAAGAATATGTATGTGCTTATATGTAGTATAACAGATATTCTTGGGTAAAATAGAGATTATTTTAAAACTGTGTATTTCCATATAATATTACATATTTCTTTTAATTTTTAAAATATTATAAAACATTTAGTGTCATACATAGGTAAATGATATTAAAGTATATTACAATTAAGAAATTTAATTCAGCTGAGAAAGTCTAGTGTTGAAAATTTATTAAAATTTGGACCACAATCTCTTTCTAAAATATTCAAATTTTGCTAAACTTTCACTTATTTTCGAGATTTATTATCTCATTTTAAGAACACAATTATATCAGTTATAAATTTTTCACGTTTGCAAAAATATTACTCCAAATGTTGGCAGATTCTTTTCTCTAATACAGTTAAAAATAATTGTTTACTTTAAATTTTGAAACAGTAAGGAAAAAAAAAAAAGGAAGAATTTTCTCGTCATTATTTTGTTGATTTTTGAAATGCTTTAAAAGCAGCTCAAAATTCTTTTTAGCAATTAAGAGGACAAAAGAATTTATTTCTTTAGTGTGACAATAACATAGTAATGAGATATAAAAAGATGTTCGAGTCGCATTTTTTTTTTTTCAAAAGTATTTCTTACTTTTTCCTTTTAAACACATTCTTCAATTACTCACATCCAAACAGTTGCTTCTTATCTAAAATCAATTATCTCAACCTTTTGTTTTTTTCTAGAAATGGGTTGAAATTTTTTTTCTTAAACTGGAATGATGTTAAAAATTATGTGTTTAATAAAGAACTGTTTCGTGAAACAATTTTTTATTTAAATTTTATTTTATTTTTGCTTAAAGATTCTCTGGATCACAGGAAAGTATAGATAAATTTCGTTTTTGTTTAAAACGTTTTAAAATTCTAAATAATGCATGCTGGTGGAGTTTGTTATCATGGTGAATTTTTTTAAAATGATGATTTTGTCATTAAAATTATTTCGAAATTGAATATCATTTAAACAGGATGATATTATTACTGTTTAGAGGTATTTAAAAATAGACTTTTGTTTTTCATTATTTTTAATACACACCATATTTATTTATATAGGGGCCTGAATGGCTGACTGGCTAGCGCTCTGGCGATCGGTACCACAGGTTTCGGGTTCGAGTCCCGGCGGTGCCATGGATGTTTGTAGTGGTTCGGAATCCACTTTAAACTGTAGGTCCCGGTCTAATAGGATCGTAGAGCGTTGCGGGGCATTGTTATACCGCGTCCGTGGCGCATCTTCAAGTTACACGCGCCCCCTGGGTAATGCAAAGTGAGTAATGTCTGTGCAGCTCTTGCCTTAAGGCATCCAAGACCAAGCTGTCTAAGTGTTTGCCAGCTGCATTAGAACGAAAAAAAATATTTATTTATATGCTTACAAAAATTTCTAAGCATTGTATGATTTTAAAATATGCTAACTACAGATATTTTAGCGTCGATTCCTTTCCTCTTCTTTTCAGAGTTAAGTAAAAAAATATATCATATGACTTTTATTTCAAGCAGAGGGTTAGATGCCAATATTGTAGTATTTAATAGTATTAAAAATTTAAAGTAAATAATTCCTACTATTATAATAAAATATAGGTAGAAAAAGAAGTTATTTTTAAGTTTTACTCATTTTAAAAAACTAAACTTTGCTAAAACTGATGCTATGTGAAAGTAAATTGAAGTGAAAGATTTCTAGATCACTGGATCAAAAATTCACTCATTCATTTACATATATAGCATTTTTGAATTGCTCCAGACTTCTAGGACGGAAAATATGTAAATTTCAAAATACTTATTTCAGTTTGATTTAAACTCGTCGTGCATCTATGGAGTAAGCTATTAGTGCATATAATTTAGATACATCTTGACAAATGAAACTTTTTACAGTTTTATTTGTCAAGTTTAGTGCTTAAAAACATTAAAATTCATAAAAACATTGTTTAGAACAGAAAAATAAATATTTTACCGTTTTTAATGAAATTGATGAAAATGACTTGGTGTAAAATGCAATAAATTAAATAAAATAATGTGGATTTGATCAAGTTAGTAACTGGAATTTCGACAAAAATAAATTAAGAATTTTAAGATAAGTCTTTCTGGTGATTTCAGTATCATTTTTATTAAGGCTAAAAAGTAGTAGATTAGTTATTGTTAGTTAGTTCCTTTAGTTCCTCTTTAATTATTCTAATTAGTTTACATAATTGATATAATCTTTTAAAAGTACATTTGTATTGATGAAAAATAATTTAATTATCACTTGGTGTTGTAAAATTTAAACTCCATTTGATCCGTTAGATAAATATTTGTTGAATCATATAAATCATAACGGTAAATGAAGATGGGAGGAAAATGTTAAACAGATGTAATAACTTATTATTTATGTTTTCAAATTGTCAAATATCTATACGTTGTTGAAATATTAATAAAGTTTAGAATCTTTTATATATCAGTCCCTGGCAAATAGAGTCACAAAACATTTTTAATCTTTAATTTCAGAGTATTACTGAAATAGAATTCGGGTACGAAAACCAGCTCGTGTTGAAACAAGTGGTGACTTAATGTGGCTGGCGAAGCAATTTGCTCATTTTCATCATCAGCTGTAGCAGCAGCATGAGTGGCTGAGGGCTTCACACCTGTTTCCCCCGGCGAGTGAAATTAGAGGGGTGAACTGTCATTAGAAATTCGAGTGCAATTAGCTACCGGAGGGCGGAATGGTGATGTCGAGATTCGGAAGGGATGGCTGAAAACGCGTTGAGTACAAATGGGTGAATTCGATTCTGACTTGTTCTAATATTTGGTGGGGAGATTACATTTGTTAACGTTGCGATAATACGAAAAATAGTGTGGATTTGAATAATGTTGGTTAATCTTCTGTTGGTAATTCGTAGTTCTACGAATGGATATTTATAATATTGAATATCGATTGTATTTTATTTATTTTGAGATGAAATTATATATTTCCTTATATATCTCTTAGTTATAGTTAGTATCCGGGTATACAATTTTTATTATTGTTTACACTGTTATTCAAAGATGTAATCTGCGTAAGATTTAAATCTAATATGAATTTTCAACGTTTTAAAAAACTTTTTAATCATAAATTTAATTTAATACAATGAAGGATTAAATACTTTTTGTATAGAATATTAATATATAAAGGGTAGTCTAAAATTTAGACTAGCTTTGACGGAAGATGTTTTTAAATTGAAGAAATAGACGCATACGATTAGTAATACTTGAAAAGAAGAGATAAAAAATGTTTTGAAATCTTGCTTACAATAATGTCAAAATAAGTGTTAGTAAAATGTAATGTTAATAAAGTAATGATCTATTGTAATAAGGAAATGTTAGTAATCGTCTTTTAGTGGCAGGGTAAATGATGGTTACAATCGCCCTTTTAATTTTTAAAATACTCTATAAAATCCCTGTATATCCTTCGAAATATGAATGGAAAGCATCAAACCTATGTTGAGATAAGATATTAGATACTGTGGCGTGCAGGTGGGTAATTAGATTGCAACGGTGTGTGGTTGAGTTCAGATACTTGAGGAAAGGTTTGAGAACCCACAGCTTTATTTTACACAAACATCATTCGCATACAATTAATGACATATAATATTTAACACATTTAAAGACAGATAATTATAGATTCTTGGAAAGATCCCGCTTCTAAGCTGAAAATCTGAAACTCGCATACACTCAGGGTGCACGAAATATACTTCCTTTCGAACCATTTCTTCTGAACGCCCACAGGAGGCCATACTGCCTGTGCGCAGTAGGAAGCATGGCTAAAATACACTAAATCAATTAATTTGAAAATAAAGAGGTATCGTGAATTGGATTATACGAATTAATCGGTTAAATCAATATAATTTTTGCATTATACTATTTACTTAATACTTTTTTCATGATTATTTCATACATTATGGTAATTAACGTTCAAGTAAGCATAACTAAATGCAAAGTTCTAATTGATTTTAACTGTTTAATAATAAAATTTTCAAAAGCTTATAAAATATCCAAAAAATTGAAGGTTATTATAGCAAGATTATCCCCAAATAACAGACTTATAATTTTTGATTAATTTGGACGTTTTTTTTTTAACTCCTTATGAAAGTTAATTTCATATTTACGACAAACTACCATTAAATTTTTTTTTTTTACTCCACTGACTTCTAGATTTTTTTTTCTGTCATTTTTCATAATCTGGAATGGCTGTGTGCAACGCAAATGGATTTTCAGGGTGAAGTTTTCTAGTTTAGTATTTTGTTTAAACGTCAAAAAAATTTTTTTTTTCTTCATTTTTTGTGCTTTTTTTATTCTCCGTTGAAATAGCGATATAATTTTTAAACTTGCTAGTGAAAAAAAAAAAGGTATGCTTTGCAGATGTTGCGTCTTAAATCGTAACGTGAATTTAATTAAATTGTTTTGAAGTGAGAAATGGCAGTTACATTCAAGTTTGGAAAAGGTGTAAAAAAAAAACTTTTAAAAAAAAAAATGCTAGCGAATTTTAATGATTTTTTTTTAATATTTGCTTAACACATTTTTTTTAAAGAAAATTTGTCAATCGATGTAATTAAAAACAAATTTTACAAATAACGTGCTAATATTTATTTCGAATTTAGATTAGATTTGCCCTTTTCAATGCAATTTAATGGTTTTAAATATTAAAAAAAAAATAACCATGGAAAACATCAAATATATATTTATTTAAAGTTTATAAGGAGTTTAAAACAGATTTGATTAAAAAGCTATAAAATTGAAACGAAAATATTGAAATATAATTCATAAATTCGCATTAAAAATAAGAATTTATTGAGTCAAAAAAAGTTGCAAAAATTTATAGTTAAATTTATCTCATACATTATTTAGCCATAAGAAAAATTTAGAAGATAAATTTTAGTTTTATTGTATATATTAGTAAACATCGGGTGAAGCATCGGTGAAATTTATTTTGCCGGTTGTTTTGGAAAGTATTATAGAAACATAAATGAATTATTAGAAATATAATTAAGCAACTAAATAACTTTCCTGTGTCGTTTATTAAGATGGCTTTGAAATGGGTAAAATATTTTTTTCAGTTGAATCTTATTTGTAGGTGGCAAAAGATGTCAATATTTGCAATTAATTGACGTAAAAGCAATTTTGGACAGTATAAAATCATTTGAAATGCAACAACAAACTTGTAGTAATCTCATTTGTTACAACTTTAATCAGTCGAATTTTCGAAAGCTCGAAATAATACAAAAATTGTATCAAATTATTTTTACATAATTCGTTTTCTATAAATAAAAAGCGGAGTATTTTCTCGAATATGTTTGACAATTACTTTTGAACTCTTGCATTTCATGCTTGCAATTATTAAACTTGCAAAAGAAGCTTATTTTAAAACGCATTTGATTAATTGAATTGAACCGACAAATCATTCTTAGAAAATTTTAACGAGATAACGGGTAATATTCTGAAAATAACGGGACAAATTCTCAAGAATTCTGTCAAATCATTTTAAGCGTGATTAAAATGCATTGTTTTCTTTTTAATCTTATTTTTAATTGTCATTTCCAAGAAAAAAGATTTGTCAGATTAATTTATAATCGTACTGAAATTTAAATGGAATAAAATTAAAGTAGAGTTAGTTGTATTATTTACGATGGACCTTCATGGAGTTCAAACAGAGTGTAGAATGTAAGTTGAATTTTTCTTACCTTTTAACTTTTATTCCCTCATTAAAAAAAATTACCTTAAATGCGTATGGGAGAATATGCGATCCACTTATTTCACCAACTAATCTCAGCAACTGTGTTTGATTCAAAGAAACTCCTGAAGCAAATCATTGCAATGATGATTGTTAATAATGATAATGAAGTTCTAAAGAATGATAAGGATAATGATAATTCATGTGTTTATACAAAAATGTTTGTCTTAAAAAGGAAATTTTATATAATTCAACTAAATGAAAATTTCGCTTCAAAATATTCTTTTACTAGTTTACTTTATAATCCTGTTCAGCATTTTGAGGTTAATCAAGAAATATTAACGTGATTTGTGTTAAAACATTTTATTACTAATGGTAAATGTGGGCAAATGTTCCAAATGTTTCAATATGGACAAAATGTTCCAAAATGTTTCAATATGGACAAATGTTCCAAATGTTTCAATATGGACAAATGTTCCAAATGTTTCAATGTGGGCAAATGTTCTAAATGTTTCAATATGGACAGTTCTTTTCAATGTGGGCAAATGTTCCAAATGTTTCAATGTGGGCAAATGTTCCAAATGTTTCAATGTGGCAAATGTTCCAAATGTTTCAATGTGGGCGAATGTTCTAAATGTTAAGAAGCAGAAGTGGTTCCTTTCGTAATTTTGTCGTGAACATGTGCAGTATAATAGGTATTTATTTATTGTTAATGCGTAGGAAACATTATAAAGAAAACGAAAAGACAGATGCAATTTGAATTTATTAGAAATAATTATATTTTATAACTCTCGGTAGGTGGGAAACAAAAAAAAAAAAAAAACTTTATAAATTAAATTTTATAAAATTCAAATAATATAAACATTAAAAATCTATCTAAGTAAATCTGAAATAGCGCATGTAGAATGCTGTCTTTATTAACAATCTTTATAGATCTTGTTCTTAATTCAGAATGTTAAATTTTATTTATCGAAGTTACTAATTTAAAAATGCATTTTGAATCTATTACAATTAATTATCTCTTGTTTTGTGGGAATTAAAAAAAAAAATAATAAAATAAATTTTATTAGTCGCATATTATAAAATTAAAATAATAAAAAGTTATACAATTTTCTTTGATTTGAATAGCCATTGTAAAAAGCAAAACTAACTATTGCAATTCCATTTTGGTTTTCCAAATACCCAAACAAATCGATAACTTGCTTTCAAAGTTACCTAAATATATTTGATGCACTAGCTACCAAGATTACACAAATTTATTAGATGACATTCATAAATTAATCTTATTTGATCGACGTAATTCGGAAGCAAATTGATTCGAGCTCTTTCAATACTACGGATTCGCCCCATAAATTTAATATGCGAAGATTTAATTGGAAGTCTTAACAGATAGATTTGTACATTGGGTAGTTTAATTTAACATTAATTTATGGTTCAAGTACAATTTCTGATTGTATGCAAATCTCTTACTTTAAATAAGCGTAAATAGAGAATATCAATCTATTGCTCTTTCTCTTGGATATAGAATTTTTATTTGAATCTACGAGTAGTGGGCAACAGATAGAGATATAGAGTTACGCTCATTCTATACAGGGCCTCATTTCCTCTTATATATATATATATATATATCACAAACAACTCACTGACGGCTGATGAAGAAGAGGCCAATGGCTTATGGGAGTACTTTTTAGAGTAATTGCTCCATTTTACGTGCCAAGGGAGAAAAGTCCAGAAAATATTCACATAAGAAATTGTACAAATATTTCTGAAAAAAAGGAGGATCAATGATGATTGTGACACTGTGAGTAAAGAGTTTATGAGAGACGCTTTACTAACAGTCACAATCACCATGGATTATTCACGTTTCTGAAAGCAGTAACTCTCACGAATGCGGAAATATATTTGAACCCGAACTCGCGAGCATGTTGTGTGCTCGTTTATCGGATGTTTTCTTATAGAATGTGATAATTATGTTTCTCTTATGTGAACTCTTGATGTTGTTAGAATATTGATTTCGAATTAATAATTATTTCTATAATTGATATTATATTTATCATAATAATAGTGCAGAGTGCACTGGATGATATGGATTAAAGAGTTTGGGGTAACGATAATCATAACGACAATCGATATCATAATGATCTCTCATAATGATCATTAATGGGGCCGGAACAGATACGTACATATGGGTTAATGAGTTTGGGGTAAAAGGGATTATGGGGTTTGGGATTAAATGAATCATAATGATCATCAGATATCATAATGATATCTTTTTTAATATTATAATGATCATCAATAACGGCCGAATCAAATTGGTAGATATGGATTGATGAAGTGTAATGATATAACATGGTGATAATTTTCTAATGATAATATGGGCGATGTATTTGTGGTTATCACTAAATATCTGGGAATAAATCAAATATTTATATTTCTGATTCTAATGAGCAATCTGAATGCTATATTTATACTTGAATTTCTATTATAAAAAGAAAAAATAATATTGAATAAATAATTATTGATTGTATTTCTTAATAATATATATTTTAGTAAAAACAAAATGTACTTAGGAAGAAAACTGATCCGTTAAGGGTTAATTTGGTGGCAATTTCCAGACAGCCCCTTGTTGTGTGTCTCGTCAGCAAAAAGAAACTCAAGGACCAGAAGATATGTTTCAGTGGAAACCACCAGAACTGCCTCGAGCCGTGTTTTATCTTTATTTTTGTTGATGGCGGAGGTGCTAGACGGGACGCTAAATGCTACTCCAAACTTGTGGAGCACCGATGAACTGTTTGAGGAGTTTCTTGGGAAACACGAGACAATGTTTCTGGAGATAAGATGAGAGAGAAATGTTTCTTTCTCTCCCAACTTGTGGAGTTTTCGAAAATAAAGTTTTTTTCCGGTTCTGTCTTACTTGGATTGCGTAAGAAACTTCACTATTTGAAAGTGGGGAGTTGAAATATTTCATGTGTTTTCATTATTGTTATTTATTTATTTAGTTCACTTTGATGGAAATAGATATTTTATTAAATGGATATTGAATATTGAATAAATACATGTAAAATACGTATTGAATTATACGTAATATGATGGGTATAGAATTTATACGCATTTATTTTAAAACTATTACTTATAATTTTATTAATCTTGGTTAATTCTGTTAAGAGATATTAAAAGTGTCGAGAAAAGATACGCCAGGGATGCCTTAATGTTAGTGAATTATATTTTTTATGGAATAACCATCTTTTTCATTATTCTATCTTTCTGTGGGCAAAGCAATTTACGTTCACTAGGCCACATCTAGTTATCAGGCTCTCATGATACTAAATATTGACAAAACTATCTCTACTATCACTGTTCCTTACGTTATATATATATATATATAATGTAAATAATCATATAAATAATATGCAATCATAACATCATTGGCGCAACAGCCCCCATTGGCTGAGCCAGCCGTCTGGCTACTGGCAGATTACCAGATTGAGTAGATGTTTTTTTTTTTTTTACGGGGTAGGATTGTTAGCCCAGCGCTCTACAGCCGTATAGACCAAGACCTACAGTTTAAAGTGGATTTCGAACCACTACAAACATCCCTGGCGCCACCAGGACTCGAACCCAGAAACCTGTGGCACCAGAGTGCCAGAGCTCTAGTCGGCCATTCAGGCCACAATATGTAATCAAATATATATAATATACTCAAATATTATCAAGCCAATATTTTTCTATATTTCGGGTTAAATATATATTATTTATAGCATAATAAACCTCTTTAATATAAATTTGTTATAAAATATTCTATACACTCAAGAGCAAAACATTACTTGACCACCTGCCAATAACGAGTTGGTCCACCTTTGGCGCGCAACACAGCTTCAACCCGCCTTGTCATGGATGACATGCCCACATGGATGCCATGATGAACACGCGTTGTCATGGATGATTGGTAGATGGCCGGAGACAGATTGTACCAGATGTTTAAGCAACGGTCACGCAAATCCGAGATATTGCGAATTGGTGTCTTTGAATCCTGAGCTGCTGTCCCAGGACATCCCAAAAATGTGTTCTATCGGATTGACATTCGGTGAGTTAGAAGTGTTGCACATTAACTGGAATTCAGCATTATGTTCCTGGAACCACTCCAAACACAATTTTAGCCTTGTGACAAGGGGCGTTGTCCTGTTGGAACATTCCATTTTCCAGCTGGAAAACAGAGGCCATGTAAGGGTGCAACTGGTCCGCAATGATGTTCAGATACCCTGTAGCATTCATGGTCTGCTGTACCACAACCACGGGTCCCAGAGAAGCCCAAGAAAACGTCCGCCAAAGCATAATACCGCCACCATCGCCTGTGTATGACCTACTCTACATTGAGGGAGCAACTGTTCGCCTGGAAGACGGCGTATCCTGACACAGCCATCGGTGTGATGAATGACAAACCGTGATTCATCTGACCAGGCAACTCTCCACACTGATCCATGGACCAGTCACGATGTTTCCGGGCCCAGCGCAGGCGCAGTTTGGTGATGACGCTTGGTCAGCAAAAGGCACACGAGTGGGACGTTGCTGCTTAGCCCCATATCCGACAGTGTCTGCTGAACAGTGTGCTCCGATACTATTCTACTTGGCCCCTGCATTGTATTGGGCTGTCAGCTGAGCCGCTGTCTGGCTCCGGTTTTGCTTCACCATGCACGGTCTCCGACATTCTCCGACAGTCTCCGACGACCTTTTTTCTTTGATAGAGTGTGGACGTCCAACACCATGTCGTCTGCTGCTGGTTTCACCGTCATTCATCCACTTTTGCATAAGTACTAACAACTGTAGATCGCGAACAACCTACGAGTCGTGCAGCCTCGGGAAATACTTGTTCCGGAGCCTTCGAGCCCTTAGCAATCTGCCCTCTATCAAAGTCGC
>BPLR01011698.1:0-26373 GCA_021605095.1 Caerostris extrusa | reverse complement strand
CGTATTGCTCCATCCACCATGGCAAGGCTTCCCCCATAAATAAATTGGATGGGAAAAAAATCTGGGTAGGTACTTTTTTGTCCGTCACCGTTTTCCCGTTCTTCTCAAGTATCTTCAGTTCAAATTTGAACTCATTGTGACGAGTGGTTCTTTTTTCACAGCATTTTGAGTACGGAGGATGAGATCAATCTCGTGGTTTAGATTGATCAAAACATGCTTGAGTTATTTGTGCCGATGTGTGAGAGCACGCATTTTTATGATGAAAAATAATCCCATGTTGTCTGTTGTTTTTCTCTATTTCTCCGAAGACGTCTGGTAAACAAATAATACTTGTGTATGTACCATTCAAAATGTATAATTTTACGATTCTCTAGTGGGTACTGTATCCACATGTTAATTAAACCCCCCAAAACAGGAGATTTTTTTGTTTCGAAGTGTTTCTGGCGTGAACAACTATTGTAGGGTTTACTTCACCTTTGAAGACCCATGCAGTCGATTGCTTTTTATTTTCTGATTCATATTGAGCATAGACTCCATTCCGATTGAAGTATCTCCAAAACACGAATTTTTGAACGAATCAATCAATCTTCTGCTTCCAAAAAGTAGGCAAATAATAATCACTGAATGCCAGATCAGCTATATGGCGGATGATCCACCACCTGATGCTTTAAATCGGCTACATATTGATTTGTTTGAGTCAATATGTGAGTGTCGGTCGCATTGTAATTATGAAGAATAATCCTGTGTCAGCGTTTTGCATTTTTCATTATTCTCTGAAAAGTCTTGTAGACAATTATTTGTGTACTTCAAAAACGTGTGTATAATTTTACTAATCTCTAGTGGTACTGTAGCCACATGTTAATTAAACCCCCAAAAAGACAGACGACTATTTGCTCGAACAACTATTGTTGGGCTTCTTGGCTCACCTTGAAGAGCCATGCAGTTGGTTCCTTTTATTTTCTGACTCATACGCATAGATTTAAGATTCGTCACCTGGGTGTAAAATGTTGTACACAGTTTCTGATGCACCCTCGATTGTATTCGTGAAAATTTCTTTACACAAATCTACGCGAGTCTGTTTTTCAGCGATTGTCAAATTACAAATTTTTTTTCACACCAAAATGTTATATAAAATCTTTTTGCATGCCTAAAGATGCCACCATCACATGACACATGACAATCCTGTACTGTCAATCCCCTCACAACATTGTTTTTTATTTTTTTTTTTTGACACAACAACCAATTTTGGACGATTTTTTTTAAAATTCATCCATGAGCGAACGACGGCCACTTCTAAATTTTCCAAAGTAAATTATCACACAAAAAATGTTCACGCTTTAATTCCATTTGCTATTGACATAAAATTTCAAGTTACTGTATACAACAAAAATGGAGTGATATTGGATTAGAGATTGATTAAACTCCACAGAATGCTCATTAGTTAATTCCATTTTTGTTATTGACATAAAATTTTAATAATTGAATACAACAAAAAAGGGAGTCCTATAGCAAAATGTTCTGCATAGTAAAGATGAAAATGTCAAACTGGAATATGCTCGTTGGTGCCCCGAAACACCAGTTCCGCAGTGTACATAAATAGAAACCCCGCATTCTCTCACCTCAATATCTACAGAAGCTTTATTTAGAGTCCTCCCTTGAAACTTGTGAATTTTAACAGGAAAAGCAATTGTGTTGAAAATTATTTTCGTGAACAGTTAGTATTTTTTTTCCAAAATTTCGTAAATGGTGGAATCAGAACATAGCCACCATTTCCATAAATTGTGCGAGTGTAATTTTTAAATATGAAATTATTGATTTTTAATCCTGTCAGATGTTTGATCAGATAAGATCTTTTGACGTAACCCAACGTAATGTGCATCATTTTTTCTTCAGGGAGTACTGAAACCTTTTACAGAAGTCATTCGTGCCGATATGAATGATATTCAAGCTATGGGCCAAAAGCCATTGACATTCATTAGAGAAGTAAGAATTTATAATCAAGATCAGACTTCATAAAAATTATATTTATGAGAAGTTAAATAAAAATTATAGTTTTATTCCTTGTAGTTCTATTATAGTTTTATTCCGTAATATTATTAATTGCAATTCCTTTAAAACTTTTTAATTTTCAATTACTATTGAATTATGACAGTAAAAGAATATGACAGGTTAAAAGTTTTACATTGCTTTACTGCTTTAACTTCTGATTTTACATTTTACATCTAAGCTAAGTTTTCTTCTTCTAACCTTTTTTTTTCTTCTGATATAACTCTTTATTTCACGTAACATTTATGCAACATTCTAAAGGAAGCTATAGTACAAGTATATTGAGCAATACAGCGTGTAAATCAAAGATTGCGAATCTTATACTGAGCAATTGAGCTTGCAAATCAAAATTGTGAAGCTTATGCTGAGCAATTGAGCTTGGAAATAAAAGATTGTGAAGCTTATACTGAGCAATTGAGCTTGCAAATCAAAGATTGTGAAACTTATACTGAACGATCGAGCTTGTAAATCAAAGATTGTGAAACTTAAAAGTATAATTTTTACGAACAAGGACTAAATTTTAAGTGACATTAGTTAAAAATAAATATCTTTCCATCTTTGAAGAAAGTATTTTTTAGAATAAAAAATAAGTCCAATTTGTAATTTATTCAGACAGTGAATTCTTTTTACTAGCTTAGTGGGCCATAGCGGACTTTTGGGATGCTTATTAGGCTAAGCTCGAAATAATTAAAAGCTTCTGTCTTTATGCTGGATAGGGCAACAATAAATTTGTAGGTCAGAAAGTGATTCCGTTAGGGTGGAATGAAGTGAAAATAAAGTACGAATCCTCACCAGACGTCCCCCCCCCAGGAATGTTTGTTCCAAATTGTGATGGCATCAAGGAATCCAACCTCTCTTGAGGAAACGTCAAGGCAAATTCATCATGCAATCTGGGTTCTTGAAACTTACGAAAATTCGAAACTAGCTTCAATATAATAAGTACAGCTGACATAATAGTTGTGAATTGAAAGTGAAAGATCTCATGAATCTTTAATTAAGACATAAGAAGTACAGCTACTTTTTAAACGAACGTTACAGTAGATACAGTATGATAAATGACCGATACAGATAGATTGGTTATGTAACATCGTCATAATGGAAATTTTTCCATTTGTTACACAATAATGTTAATTTTTAATTCTGATTTTTCACTATACATTCAATTATTTAATTGTATATTTCAAACTAGAAAAATTAAGGTAATACTAATGGTATACAAAATCTCTTTGTTATCAACATTTCTAATAGTATGTTTTTTTTTGTATTTTTATTTTGCAAATCAATTACATAATGCAATAATTTGATGCAATGTTTTTCTTCAGTTTTATTTAGATAAGTTAAAATTCACGCATCCAAACATTCTTACTAAAATAGTTTCTTTATAGGTTCTTACAATGTGCACTTACCCCATGTTGCTTAAGGATCCAAACCTTCCAAGTGACATAAAAGTTAGAGCCAATCAAATTTTAGATGAATGCGGGGGTCGGAGTGCAGGTATGAATCTCAAATAATAATAATAATAATAAATAAATAAAATAATAATAATAATAAAAATAAATAAATAAAATAATAATAATAATAATAATAATAATAAATAAATAAATAAATAAAATAATAATAATAATAATAAATTAATAAATAAAATAATATTGCCGTAAATATTTAGAATAAATACAGAAAAAAGTTTATTGGAACAATTTACATATGATCACTGTTTAATGTCAAACATTTCCTTAAACAAAATATTCATCATTTGTCCAAATATAATTCTGGGAACTATATTTAAAAAAAATACCATTGTTCTAAGATAAAATAAGCTACAAAATTTATCTAACACGATTTCATTTCTTAATCTTATGCATGTATGGTTAAGAAAACCATAATATTTAATTATTTACAGACAGTACAAATACATACTGCTTACTCTTAATTATTTATCCTTACTTTTCTGTTATTACAGTATTATTAATGAAATATATATATAGACTACATAGCTGACCCTCCAAAATGGCTTTACTCTGAATATCCAAAACAGCCATACGGCTTAATATATTGATGGACATACAAAATCACCATACTGCTTTATCTAAAATATTCATACAGCTTATTGTATTGCTGTACATCCAAAATGGTCGTACTGCTTATCATATTGTTAGACATCCAAAATAGTCGTACTGCTTATTATATTGCTAGACATCCAAAATAACCATACTGCTGGGCATTCAAAATGACATCTAAAATAGTTGTGAACTTACTGCATTGCTGTACATCCAAAATAGCCGTACTGCATACTATACTACTGGACTAACTATCTAAAACGAGTATAGTTCTCACTGAACTCCATCCCAAAATAGCTATACAGCTTAATATACTGCTGGCTATCCAAAATGGCTCTCACTGTTTACTGACCATTCAAATAAGAAAAAAATCAAAATAGTTTCTATTAAGCAAATAGAATGAGATACAAGGATAAAATTCAATTTTATATTGTTACCTATCTAGCCAAATAAGCAGATTTAATGGAAATGGTTAAAGTCACTGTAATGATATGCAAAAACTTTTGATTACTAAAGACATTTCAGTACACTATAATGAATTATTCATAATAGTATAAATTGTTACAAATTTAAAACAACACTTATTTACACTGTAAAGATAGTAATTCAGTAGGATTTTTATTGATCCCAAAAGATGCACATTTCCGATGCTTGAATACTAAATATATAAATATTTAAAAATAACGAGTGAAATGACATGATACAGATATGGCAATTAGGTGACTAGAATATGATTGCAATTGGAGAATGTAGAATTCGAAGGGGGAAGTGAAAAAAAAAGTATTGAATAAGTTCTACATAAAGATTTGAAATTTTTATGAGCCATTCCTTGAAATAGTTCATTTTCTTTAAAATTTGAAAATTCTTGCTGAAGTTATTCTAGCATATCTCAGGTTTTACAAATTAATATTATAGGTTTCTATCTAAAGGATAGTAGAAATATCAGCGTTGTGGTGGTTTATAGAAATTAGTTGAATAAAACAATGATATTAAGTAAGCTATTTGTAGCAGGAAAATTTTGAATAATTTTAATTTACATTTTAATGGTTAAAGTGCGAATTAACAATAAACAATTAATATAACAGTTTGGCTCAAACGAGCTCTGTGTCTGTTTTGAAAATACACATTGTATTGATAAAAGAAGGCACGCGATAGGTAGTCATGAACGCATTCTGTCAAAAATAGGCACCTGATTGGATCACAAGAATATTTTCTGCTATCCCATGATCGATGCTGAAGCTTCAAAACTGGCGCGATATCAAGCAAGCAGTCAGAAATAGTTGAAAATATCTTTGATGAAGTCAATTAAAATTGATCTCAAAAGATACGCACCCCCGATGCTTAAACACTAAATATATAGAAGTTTGACTGCTCTCTGAAGTCTACTAGTTCTCATGCACAGTGATACATCGGTATATGTGCAAATCCGTTCGGAATCCTTGGAATAGAACAAAGGATATATGAATATATTTCAAATAAATATAGGCCGCCTATAGGCCAATTGGCCGTTGGTACCACAAGCCTCATGTTCAAAACCTGGCGTCTGTGAGTTGTTCGGAATCCACCCTAAACTGTAGATTCTGGTCTAATTATCCCAAATTGTACACAAAATGACGTTGGAGCGACAAACCAAGCCAAACCAAATTAATATAAGATATATTCTAAATGGATTTTACTCATAACAAATAAAGGGTAAAGAATAAATTCGATCCCATGAAAAAAAAATCATATTGTTAATGGCATATTATAATGATATGGGTTTTTTAGATGTTTTAAACGCAGATTAACCCCTGATACTAAAATACATCAATACAAAAGTAGTTAGCTAAAATACATATGCAAATTAAAATTGACCAAATTTAATTTCCTCTTTACTGTCATTTTTATCTTCTTCTTGGACAAGGTTCAGAATCACCAGATTTGAATAAATATAGGATATATTCCAAATGAATTTTTCTCACACAAATAAAGGGTAAATGATTAATCCGATCCTATGATAAAATTATTTTGTTATTGACATATTATAAAGATGGGATTATTTGAAATGTCTTAAAGATGAGGTTATTTGATATACATCAATGCAAAAATAGTTAGATAAAATGCACATGTAAATGAAAATTTACCAAATTTAATTTCTTCTTTGTCACTTTTCTCTCTTTGGATATGGTTCAGAATCACCAAATTTGACCTTAAAAATTTATTCAAAGAACTTGGCTCACGTCTTCACCTCATAGAAGGTGTTCACCTTCAGGATGTTTGGGAAATATAACATTTGTCATTCCTGACTATGCTACTGTAGCTTTGTTGGGATGTGATACTTCTTTGCAAAATTTTTGACACCCATCCATTGGCAAGATTTTGACGCACGCGAATTGTATTCTTAACAAAGATCGCATGCCAAACCAAATTATTTGCATCAAAATAGAATGCATATCAAATTGGAATTATTTCAAAACTGATGCATACCAAGGTATATGTATTATCAATCTTTTAATACATATCTTAATAGACTATTTTTGCTGTGTATTATGGGAATTCCAGTGCGTAGTGTAGGTCCAGGTAAGAATGTCTTTTTAATTCAGACGCCATTAAAAAGAACGATGTTTCTTTTTTTTGCAGCTGCTTACACTTACAGTGAAGGTATTGATTTGATCCGACTTCACGTGGCGCAATATCTTGAAAAAGAGACGGCTTCCCTGCTGAGAAGGACGATGTCATCTGTCTTCCGGTTCCATCGAGGCCATGCGGGTAAAGGGTAAAAGCCTCTCTCCCTCCCTCGATCCTCATCATACACCGTTACATTTCAGTATTCCTTCATTAATACTTCACTTCTTTTTTGTACTATTTCAGAGCATTGTTAATGTACTGAATTTACCACAGAATGATATTCGCATTGGGATACTGGTACCTATTCCTAGAGATCCAACTTATACAGCTCTTTTGGATGAACTTGGTATTATTCAGGTATTGTGTATTTTTTTTTTGTTCAGCATAAAATGCAAATCTGTAAATCAGTAAGCACTCATAATCAGCATTGTAATACATAATAGACTTATTCAGGTTTATTATAATTTTCTCACCAATTCATTACATTTTTATTAAGGCTATTTCCATTTCAGTTATATTTCTGTTCTAATGCAGCTGGCAATACAGAGACAGTTAATTTTTATGCCATAACAAGGGCTGCACTGTTGTTACTCATTTAGCATTACCTCGGGCACATGTGCTTGAAGATATGCTATGGACACGAGTAACACTACCACCACAACACTCTACAATCCTTTTAGACAGTGACCTACGGTTTAAAGTGGATTCCAAACCACAACAAACATCCATGGTACCGGCGGGACTCGAATCCGAAACCTGGGATACCGAGCCCGAAGCGCTATCCACTTGGCCATCAGGCCCTCCACCCCCATTTCAATTATGACTTTTCCTTTAAAAATCCCCCTTATCCAAGTTTATCCTTTTCACTGTAACTCATTATATTTTTCAACATTTTTATTAGTTATTCGAAATAGATTTGATGAAAAAAAAAATATATTATTCAAATTCGGGCGCAGTTAACAGAAAATTATTACATGCAAAAATAAATGAATTACAATTAGTAATAATTATTATTAATTTATTAACATTAATTAATAGAAGATTAAATGAATTACTATCGATATATATGATATATTTGTCGCATTTATAGAATTGTTTGTAAATCTCATAGCGATTAACAGAATGGAGTTCCTCTGTATTTGACAGTGATATCTAGGAAACCTAACGAAAAATTAAAATTAACATTAAGAATCTGTGATATTTAATTCTGAGTAGCAGATGAAAGTTTATATCATGAAGCATAAAAAATTGTTACACAATATATTTGTTTATTTTTTTAGATTGATTACTACTTAGAAGAAGATGATAACTGGTCCATCAACCCAGAAGAGCTGTCAAATGCATTAGAAACAGCTAGTAAATATTGTTTTCCAAAGGCTATATTAGTTATCAATCCTGGGAGTCCAACTGGTAAGAATCATGAGCCTTTTTATTAATATATGAATTCTCTTCTTAATATGTACTCTAACTCTGAATTATCTTAAATGCAACCAAATGATAAATAAAACCAAAGGGTGCATTTATTTTTTAGTAGAGAGTTTTTTTAATCTCGATTAGCTAACGACTATGTTTACTATTTTCGAAAGCCCAGTGTTTTTATCTGAAGATAACCATTACTAGAACGCCACATATTAACAGATTCAGTTACCCTCCTCACAAAGTTGCACAATGCTACACAACCACAACAATTCTATTAGAACAGAGGGTACATAGGTGTTGACATCCTCTTCATAAAGCTCAACAGAAAGACATTCTTGTTAGACAGAGATGTTATTTACTTATCCCAGCATAGATAGGAGAGATTTCGGTTAAGCATTGCTGGTGGAATTCGAAATAAAATTTTCGAGTTCGAATATCTGGCAAGAGAGACTTGATGGATAGTGTGTAAGGCCATTCGAGCAAAGGGTGGTTGGTTCGAAACTTTGCAAAAGCAATACTAAACTGAAGGCTTCTATATCGTAAACAGGATACTAGAAATCTGTAGACCGTAATTTCTTTCATAAAGGAAGAAAGTGGCACCTGATACCACCTTGGGAATGTTCTTTCAAATGTGTGAGGACACTATTTCCTACAACGTTACAAAATTTCTCATTTTAATTTCATGCCAGGGATGTGGTAAGCTGAAATAGCTAAAAATCTAACTTGTTCCTCTGGCCCTCTTAAAGGATTTTACTTAGTGATATTGCTTATCCAGTTAAATAATGTCTATTTTCATGTACAAAGTAATTCAAAATGAATAGTAAAAGAAAACATCTGTACTAAAAGAATTTATTACACAGTGTCACAAAGAAAGTTAACATTTTGTTACTTTAAGTTTCTACAAATGTTCAATGTGAGCCACTTTTGTAACGCAAGACTTCAGTTCCACTTAGGTATTAGAGGTGGTAAAGCAAGCTATGGTAAGCAAGAGTAAAAATTATAATTTTTGTCTCAAATAATTCTACAGATATTTCAAAATTGATGCCAGTACAATATCAGACTCATGCATAATAAAATGTATTTCATGATTTTTCCAAATTAATGTCTGAAAAACCATTTATTAACATAAAATCTTAATATAAGATATTTGTGAATTTTAGAGACAATTCAAAATTACATAGAACATTACCAAAAGAGATAAATATAAAATATATTTACTAACTTACTATTGTAAAAGTTGATAAAATTTGGGCGCTCATAGTGTATCCAAACGATATTCAATTTTTGTGTCTCAGGCAATGACGAACATTCAATCAATAGATACTGTGGCAAGTTGCTTCAGTCTCAGTAAATTCCTATATCTGTATACTATATCTGTTAAACATAATCTGCAACACAACCACACAGTTTCCACAATATTTTCATTTAAATATGGAGAGTATCCACTTATAATTCTATAATTTCCTCAGATGCTTGCCAGTACATGGCATGAAACCGAGAGTACAGCTTGAGTTTACTTTACTTAGGCCAAGCATCTTAAATATTTTTCACAGAGAGGAAAATACATAATTAAAATTAATAAGCTATAGCCTCTTCTATACTCAATCGATTTTAATTTGAAATGTTTTACAGGATCTGTTTTAAGTCCTTTGAATATGGAGGAGATCGTGCGTTTCGCAGCTGAGAAGAAACTGGTACTACTAGCAGATGAGGTGAGAGCGGTACGTAGAGGACCTTTTGGTATTTTCAGTAATATCTCTTCTCAAACAAAAACAAAGAATGTATAATACTGTTTCATATATACTGCTGAAAACAATTAGAGATAGTGTGAGTTTGGAATAAAACAACCATATAATCAATTTCCTTTATAACAAACATGAAATAGAAGAAAAAGTGACCTTCAACCTTCCTTATACAGGAAGAGGTTTAAAAAATTGACAAGCATTGAATATTTTCGTAACAGTGAACGAGATATCTCAACTGAGTCGAATTAGTTAAAGGACAACAGTTTAGAGACTGATCAAATGCAATTTGTTGTAGCTGGCATTTTTGGAATGTCATCTCAGACTGTACTGAACTACTCAGCCTGTCTGAACTTGGAAATTAAAAATGTTAGGTGAAGGTCAATCCAACGAGGCATCAAAATGGCGTGATCTTCAGCTGATTATTATTAAATAGATATTTATTACCAATAGCTCGAAGAAAACGTTATTGGCTCCATTTCAGTAAATTGCATCGATAAAAATAATCGATGATTTGTAAGAAAATCTTGCAAATTAAAGTATAGAATTTACTGACCTGAATTAGTTTAAGAAAAGTCTGTATCTTTTTATTGTTCTGTAGTGTGCAGTTTAGACACCCAGATTGTAACTGGGGGCCCACTAATACTCAGAATTGCGCTAAATATATTTCCTCTCGGCGTGAGAGATTGTAAACTAAATGTTTCTTAATAGAAGAATAGAAGTGCGTGATTGCTCTGTACTTCTTCTCGGGTGAGAGTCTGGAGGCCTACTTACCATTTCTCCCTAACGCCACAAGTGGCGTTCTTTTCCAGTCTGTAAGAGAAAAGCACGGTTATAGTTCAAAATTCTTCTTCTGTTATTTTAAAAAATAATTTTCAATAGAATGATCTCATAGCGTTTTTTTTTTCAATACCATGATCTTATTTTAAAATGTTTTTATTTTTACCCTGATGCTTAACATTACGGCAGCGGCCAAGATAACAGAAGCAATCCTTGTAGATTCGACGCTATCCAAAGTGCACAACTAGAGGCTTGCTACGCTAAACGCAGTCCAGATAGTTCTATTGTTGATACTGAACTCTTTGCCCCCCTGACGAATCATTTTTTCAAAGAATTTAATTGTGGTACTCTTCAAAATCCATCCATTTTCAAAGATGATAAAATAACTTACGACAAAATGAAATTGCTTAAAATATTAGGCTAAATATTATTAACTACAATATCAAACAACACATAAGAAATACAATGTATTTTTTGTAAGATAGCAGTTAACGATTGAATAATTCTGATGATTTTTGTTTTACTTCCAGGCATACCAGTTCAATGCTTTTGCACAAGGTTGTTATTTTCAATCGTTCAAGAAAACAATGATGCAGTTGGGTTCCCATACAGCAATTTGGAGATCGTTAGCTTTATTTCTGGTTCCACCGGTATTTTAGAGAGTGAGTATAGTATTGAAAAGTACATTAAAATTAGTTAACGAATTTTGAGCAATTTCTACATATAATTCGTACGTATAACATACGTATTTTGTGTGTTATACGTACGAACGTAACGAGCATAACGTACATATTTTTGGACATCGGTGGATCTGTGCTACACATACAATGTGTCACATAGTGCCCCACATACCATGAATAGCCCACTGATCAGCGAATAATAGGATAGCATTGCCATCAGCGAAGATTGTTATCGGCAATTGCCACACATTTGTATTTTGCATGGGAGAAAATCAGAAAGATTCCCACTATGCTGCCTGATTGTTCAAAGAGATGCTTATCATGCTGTCTAAATTACCATAGACTAACCTTGTTTCTGAAAGTTAGATTCCAGTTTTTTTGTTTCTGAACACCAGAGACGTCGTTAGAGATTTTAATTGGAATTCTCCTATACGCTAGCTGTATTAGTTACCTCTATTCCATGCGTCGGACATTTTAGACCATTTGCAATTGAAAAAAATGATTTTCTTTAATTTCATTTTAGCATGTGGGGAATTCATACAAAAATAACAGCTGAAAAATTTTAACACATAATAAGAAATCAACACTTGAAATTTAAATAGAGAGGAACATATATATGTTTTTTTTAATTAGAAATTAAAAACAAGAACTAATAATCTCTATAACTATGCAAACTAAAAGGAGCTATAGAAATAGGATTTTTCGATAATTTTTTTTCGCGTTACACAAATACGATGTTCATGCATACATACACTAATCTATTTAGGCTGTTAAGAATTATAAAGTCAACGGCCATACCATGCTGAATATACCGGTTCTCGTTAGATCACCGAAGTCAAGCATCATTGGGCGCGGTCAGTACTTGGGTGGGTGACCACCTGGGAACACCGCGTGCCGTTGGCATTCACAAATTTGGGACCTGAATGGCCGACCGAGTGTCTAGCGCTCTGGCGCTGGTGCCACAGGTTTCGGGTTCGAATCCCGGCGGTGCCATGGATGTTTGTAGTGGTTCGAATCCACTTTAAGCCGTAGGTCCCGGTCTCCTATGACTGTAAGAGCGTCACGGAGCCAAAGTCAAATTCTACCTGCGGGTGCTCCATCACAACAGAAGCTGCTTCCTTCCCCTTCAATCGTGAGTACGTATGGCTCGTGGGCTTGGCCAGCCAAGTGGGATAAGAAAACAACAACAAGAATTATAAATATTCAAAATTTTTCATAAGCATTTCTAAAATATTGTGTATTATATCCTCGTGGTTTATATTTTCATTTGATTGTTATTAAAAAAAAAAACGATTATTTAGAACGAGTAATAAGAGTCCTAACCGTAGATGAAGGTTTTACTGTAATATTCACAGATGCGGTCTTCGTTGCGGTTGCCTTGAAATGGTGAATTTGGGTGAAGATGTGATTGCTGTTTATAAGAAATCCATTTGCATCAAAATGTGTCCAGGAGTTTTGGGACAGGTAAGCATAATTTTATTTAAAAAATAAAAAGCATTGTTATAATGTTCCTTGAGATATTGTTTCTTTTAAGTATAATTAATGTATGTTTAAATTCTGTTAATTATAATTTGAATTATTCATGCATTTTTAAGATTGTGATATCAAAAACGATGTAATATTAATATTTAAAGTAAAAGTAAAGTAAAGTAAAGTAAGTTTGTAATTTTTTTTTATTTATATGTTTTTTATATGAAATTAAATCCAAAGCTCTTGTCCCATTTACCTTCACAATTAGTTTTTAATCACTACTTTAAACAGATTATTAATCAAAAAGAAAATTAATAGAGCACAAAATGAAAAATTAATAGAAAAAAAAATTAAACATTTTATATTCAACATGAAAGACAGAAAAAATTTCACGGATAATATTTAATGCAAAATTAGTGAAATGAAAATTCTAAAAAAATAAATAAATATGTACAAATTCCAAAGTGGGACTTTTTTATATTAATTCCCTTTCAACTTCCGAAAGAAAATAAATTTAATGAATATATATATAATATATTGATATTAGACTAATAGGTATTGGTCATTTTTAGATTGCAATGGACTGCATGATTTGCCCTCCTCTATCAACAGAACCTTCCTATCCAAATTTTGTACAGGTAAGAAGTTGAAAAAAAAAAAATTACATCTGTTCCTACTTTATGCATATAATCTCTTTAAATGTGTTATAAATTCTACATTTTCCTTCATATAAGAAAAAAAAAACATATATTTTTTAATTTTTTTTTTATTGAAAAAATACCTTAAACTATCAAATAATCGAAAATAAATATTCGCGAAAAAGCTTTTTTTTTTCATACAGACAGTATTTTCACTAGAATACCACTGTACTACATAGAGACCACTGTATTTGTATCCTCCACTGCACTTATCAAAAAGACTAGACTAAAAAGATATCCCATATATAAATCCAATAATTGTATCCATTGAAGTTTTTTGTTGAAAAAGGTCTATAGCAGACATGGAATTATACTATACTGTGTCTCTCATCGACGGTTGAACTGTCCTATAGTAGTTTTGTTATAAAGTTGAAAGAGTTTGCATAAAAAAATAACATGGATGTAATTTTTCTTAAGATATGCAAATGCAGACTGCTGTTTTTAAAACTTTTCTTGTAAGTTCTATAACTTATTAGTACCCATCATGGATTATTAAGGGAATACGATGTACTCGAAGTATCAAAATGAATGGAGAGAGCGAAGTATCTAAACTCAAAATACCCAAAATTTCAGAACACGAAGTACCCCCAGTATCTGAATCCGAAGTTCCAGAACACGAAGTACCCAAAGTATCTGAATTCAAAGTTCCAGAACACAAGTACTCAAAGTATCTGTATCCTTAGATACTGAACACGAAGTATTCAAACTATCTGAATCAAGATCCAGAACACGAAGTACCCAAATTATTAGAATCCAAAGTTCCAGAACAACATCTGAATCCAATATTCCAGAACACGAATTACCCAAAGTATCTAAAACCGAAGTTCCTGAACACAAAATACAAAATACCCAAAGTATCTGAATCCGAAGTTACTGAGCGCGAAGTATCAAAGTACCCAAAATATATAAATCGAACTGAACACAAAGTATCCATAACATAAAGAACATGAACTAACATCGAACTAAACATGAAGTTCTCGAAATACCTGAAAAAAAAAATGCCTTATTCAAAAGTTTAATCGGAATGAACTGCAACATTTGGTATTAAAGCCTACTTTTTATTCGACATTGCCAAAATGAATCAGATACATGTGTAATTATCCCATTCCATTTCGGATGTTATTTAATTTGAAATAATGTACTTTTGTTTATGGTATCCTCAATATCCGCAATACAATAACATGCTTATAACATAACTTGTTTATGGCATCTGCAATACCTGAACACGAAGTACCCAAAGTATAACAGGAAGTTCTAGAAATACCTGAAAAAATGCCCTAATCACCCCCATAGTAAAATATTCCCATAGTAAAATATGCTTTTTTATCCCACTGTTTTAGAATGGACAGACATCATGCAATCCTTGAACGAGAAGGCCAGCATAATGATAAAATATTTGAACGAGATTGACGGTTTTGAGTGCAGTCCGCAAACAGCAGCCACCTTCGTTTTCCCGAAAATTCACCTTCCAAAGAGAGCCATAGAAGAAGCCAAAGTAATAAATTCTAAATTTCGTCATTTTTTTTAATATTAAAATACTTTTTAAGATCTTATAAAATAATAGTATTTAGAAATAGAATATAAACAAAATCTGTTGTTGTTCGCAAATATCGGTTTTTTATACCTGTTGTAATTTGCCACTGGAACCTAATGGTTGAGTGACTGAAGATCGGTGTCACAGGTTCGGGGTGCGAGTCTCGACTGTGCCATGGATGTTTGTAGTGGTTCGCAATCCACTTTGAACCATAGGTCTAGGTTTAATATGACTGCAGGGCTGACAAACCTATTCCGTAAATGGAAACATCTTCTGTTTCGGAATCTGCCAGTACGCTGACGGTCATGGTCCAACATGAACTGTAGTGCCAGGGTGATAGTTAATTAGTTAATTTGCCTTTGGAACGGCAGAAATTCAACAGATTCAGCACTGACCAGGGTGCGTCTAGAAGTATCTGCAATACTGCAGCCATACAATTCGTTTGACTTTTACATTTTTTGCCACTATAGGTTAGAGCGAACACTCCTAAAGATGGTGATTGGGTTATAGCATTTTCCTTCCCATCAGCTCGAACTAAACGAAAGAAATTTCCAACGTTTAGATTTATTACAACCCTACCCAGCATGGAGAAAAAATGTGGTTTTGTTGGTTTTCAAACCAAGTTCACTTGCTCGAAGGCTAAAATGCTGTAGATCTGTTTATCCTGATGCCATATAGAAAAAGTACAGAATGTATAAAAACCTAAGAAGATTTCATACATCCTTGGGATTGTAGTTGTTGTTTGCAACTTACCTGGATTGTTGGATCTTGAGATTGTTAATTTTTTTGTTGTCTTAGCATACGTCTTCCACCAGAATTGCAGATGTGTAACAGAATCAGTTTTACCATGGGTTGTCAGCTACAACATTCTCACATTGTACCATCACAACAATTTTGGTTGATTATTAATATCTGGCTCTCGGTGCCACAGGTTTCGGGTTCGAGTTCAGGCGGTGCCATGGATGTTTGTAGGGATTAAGCATCCACTTTACACCTTGGGTCCGGTCTACTATGAATGTAGAGCGATGGGTACAGGGCTGAAAACCTTAACTCACAAAAAGAAAACATCTCCTGTTTCGAAATCTGTTAGTGGGCGGACGGTCTTGGCCCATCATGGGGTTGTTGCACCAATGAGGAAGGAGAAGAAGTAGTATCTGTAGTATGTTATAGTATCTAAGTGGCTCTCATACTATTTCCCTCCTACTCAAACCTAGATGACTATCCCACCTACAGATTTATTGTATCCTTCCCCATGAATATAAAAGCTTTCGATTCAGTTTCTCTATGACATGATTCTAATCTAACCTTTTTTTTAGTTTTTATATTCAATGCCGTATCTACCAAATATTTGCTTTCTGACAATTAAGTTAATAAAAGTACAATCGTAATAGTGAATTTGTTAAAAATTAGAGTTTAAACGGGTAGACCCTTTTATCTTGAGAGTTATCTTATTATACCCTTCATATATAATTATAAAAAATAATCCAAAATTATTGATATTACTTAATTATTGATTTATTTTTTTATTTAATAGGAAAAAGGACAGAATCCAAACACATTTTATGCATTGAGTCTTCTCGAAGAAACAGGGATTTGTGCTCAACCTGGAACACTATATGGCCAACTGCCTGGCACGTTTCATCTAAGGTGAATAAAGTTTAAGATGTTCTTTTTAAATTTTATAAAAATGCATATTTTTTTTGTAAAATTTCTTACAAATAATTATATAACTTTAAATATATAACTATTTTTTTCGAATGCCATATATGATACCATTAATCATTAGAATAGCAGAGATGTAGACAATTCAGCGTTATCCAGGGTGCACTCCAGGGACAGTCTATTTAGCTGCATTCATTTTAAGCAACAATACATCCAAGAATGGCGTTTAGAGATTTGCGCCTTATTCCTCAAACCCAATGGAATGTCTTTCTCGCTTACAGATTTAAAGTGCCCGTTCGTGATATAAACACGGATGCTTTCGATTGGGTAGCACTTTCCTTGTTTTGTAGCCCAACATTTTGTTAGATGCCCAACACGCTTCAGTATTAACAATTTAATTTTAATTATTATTTATTGTTTGGGATTGCTATATGAAATTTATTTCCTAAAAAAATGCCATTTCTCAGCTATGTTGAAATTTAAGAGAAAGTTTGGACGTTTGCAGCAATGCAGAAATATTGCCATTTTAGAGAAAGCTTAATGTTTCTATCTCAATTTTGGCAAACATTTTTAAATAGTTTTGCAATATTTTTTTTAACTTATAGCATTTATTACAATAAGCAATTGGATAATTCTATAAGTCTTGTTTATAAAATCTCTTTTCAGAAGTAAATATTAGTTCAGCAGTAAACACATTGCTATAAATTTATTAATTTTCGGTACATTAGTTTTATAAACAAAAAAATTCTCCTTCAAATACCACTGGGAAAATTATAATTATTTAAATTATATGTATCAATTGCTATCTGTTGAATAAGAAAGTTTCCTAAAAAAACAAGCACTTCTATATGTGAGTGCATATTTATATGTATGATGATTACTTGACAGACTGATCGTAGAAAATTCCGGCTTGCTATCTCATTTATTTTATGAATATAAAATACTTCCGAAAAAGGCAAGTCTTACTTTTACTATGTATATTTTGTTTTATAATATTCATAAAGATATTTTTTGAACAAGCATTAAAATACAAATAAAAAACAATATGTTCTCATTAAAAATAAGAGTATATAAAGGTTTGATTCAGCATATTCTTTCCTACAAATATATTAATAATTAGATCTTTTCAATTCCCTGTTTCAGGTTAACGATTCTGCCTTCTAAAGAAAAATACAGAAAATGGTGGAGATGATTAGAAGATTTCATTCATCCTTTACTATGAAATACCGTTGAAAAGCCTTCCTATTTAACAACTGATAACAGTAAAACAAATCTCAAAATCTTAGCCGAAGTGGAATGAAAAACACTTAAGGTGTCAAATCAATTAGATGTTATTCCCAAAATTTAAAGAAACCACATTGTTTTTAATGCACCTTTAATCCATTGTATATAAATTTGTAAATACTGTATTAAACTGTGTGTTTGTCAATTCTGCTTGTGCTTATTTGTCATTAAAACACCAATTTATATATTTTTAATGCTACGATTACTGGCCCCATTAAGGATTTTATAATAGCCAAAAATCTGTGTAGATAATTAACTACTTTTAATAAATCATGAAATGTAATTAATAAACACAAACTCCTCATAATGAACTTTTAAGCGAAGTGATCTTTTGCTTAATAAGATTCGACACCAATCGAAAATACTTGTTGATGACACAAAATACAGGTGCAAATACAGTCTTCTCAGTTTCTGTCGACCTGACTAAATAGATCAGAACGAATATTAATCTGTTGGCAAAATGGGACGTTTTTCAAAATAAGATATATTTTTGAAAAATAAGTCACTCACATGTACTGATGATGAGGGCATGGAGGCATGGGGAACATGGGCACTAAGATGATTGAAGTTTTACACCATAGTCGAAATAGCACGGACAACAACAAATGGGACCTAGAGTGACAGCATTATCAATGTTAACAAGAAGTCACTTACTTGATAGACTAATGCAGGAGTCCATGACTGAGTACATTTCTTCTAACTCAATTACCAGCACGCCCTTTCGGGGGCAGCTCACAGTCTTTCTCAATCTGCTTCTCCTCTGTCTTCTGCCTCACCTCGATAGCCGTTCAATCTATCAAACACTTTTTTTTTTATGTATTTCCAGTCCACACGCCCTTCATTCATTATTGACCCGATTTTCCTTTTAAAATCCACCCCTCGGCAATAATTTTTTCCTTTGGTGGGGATGATGCTGACACTTAATCAGATCGAAGAATCGACTAATCTTCTGTGGTAAGCCAAAGGTCAATTTCACCCGCACATGCGGCAATTTCCCCAATACATATGTGCTTATCTTCCTATCTACCACCAAAGGGATTCTGTTTCAGTTTGGAAGAGTCACACCATCAATATATAAGCGAGCACGGATAATTTCTCCAAAATCTCAGCTGTCTTAATAAACTTTATTTTATATCTTGACCACCAGCACTTAGAAGTTTCGCAACACTCTGCCAATTAAAACACCACGCAAACATATTATTTTTTCATTCGCAGTTGTGTCAAAAGACCTGTTTAATCCGAAACTGGTTATTCTTTTAACAGATCCGATTCGAATCCGGTAAAGTCTAGAGACAATTATATACATCATACCAACAGACAAACATAAAATATATCACCCCAACACATGAATTAAACAATGATTACAAACAATTTTGCCTGAATTCAAAAATATCTATAAATACTTATTGACATCCATATCGATATAACGTCCCCCAGAAGGCAATTTGCTCCCCTCAACATCCGTCTATGAACTGTTTGTGGGCCTGATTAAGTAGAACACGAGACCTACTGACGTACCGACCCAATAAAAAATAATTCCTTTTTCTAATGCGGTACACTTTGATCTAAGTCATTCAACATTATTACTACTCATGAAACATGATGATGTCATTTAACATAAATAATTATTGCAAACAATTATACAAGGATTACAAGCAATTTTGCCTAAATATAAAAAAAAAAAAATTATAAATACCATTGACACCCATATCGGCACAGTATAACGTCACATTTGATTTTTGAATACACAATCTAGCCTGATGATTCTGACCACATATTAACTATTAAAACCATTCCAGCTAATAGTAATACTCAAAAATATCACAAAACATATATCCCTTTTCCAAAAACATTGATTGTGGAATGCTATAAATACTAGTGTTTGTATGAGAAGCCTATTTTTCATGCAAATTAAAAGATTTCATAATTAAAAATAACCGTGCTTTAGATAAAAACAATTATAAACAATCTATTCCAGCTAATTAATCTAATAATAATAACTACCACTCGAATTGTCTCGCTTACTGGTAGAATTACGAATGGTTTCGCAACTGGATTGGAAAATCTGTAATTCCTTTTACATTGTTCTGGGTATCGTTATTGTGCAAACAGATACAGACCGATACGGATGTTAGTTCGTGTTCTCGCCTTGTTTTTCATGGCCTCTGGAATGTGGTCAACGAACGAGGCGGCATTGTTGAATCGCACGATTGACGCATTAGAGCGCGCGTTACGATATATGCAAGGCGCTGTTTCAGCCATAAATTTGGATGGAGTTTTTTGTGTCAGGAGAGTAGCAGGTAAAGTTGTTTTTTCAATTTATTTATTTAGTGAAAATGTGAATTTTTTTTTTTTTTATATTCAGGGCACTTTGATTTGAGATCATTCACCACGTATATACAGCAGATTCAGCGTTTCCCAAGATATACCATTGAATATGTCTTGTTTGGTCATAAAAAATTTGGTTTCGTATACAACCTTTGGGGCCTGATGAGTCCTGTTTGAGTCCCTGTGGTGCTATGAATGTTTGTAGTGGTTCGGAATCTACTTTAGACCATAGGTACCAATCTAATATGGCTGTTGGGCGTAGGGCTGACAACCACGTCCAGTAAAAAGAAAGTATCTCCTGTCTCGAAATTTGCCAGTAGGCAGACGGCCTTGGCTACCACGGGGCTGTTGCGCGCCTGATGATGATGATGACACAACCTTTTGCTTGGAATACGATTCGCTTGCATAAAATCATTGTCAAATGGGTGGATATAAAAACTTTGCAGAAAAATACCTCCTCAGAAAAGCCATAAAGGGGTTAGAAAAGAGAAACATAATTTAGTAAATATTTCTTTGTCCACATATTTCCATTTATTTTATATAACCGCATCAATGTATAAAATTAACAATAGGATTTTTTTTTCATGGCAATGAATTTATCCTTTTTCCTTTATTTCTCATGTGGAAAAATTCATTTGACATACGTTTTGATCGGTATGAGTTAAAGGATCTGGAATTAATTAAGGAAGTGTATCACGGTATTACATGTATTTCCGGCCTGAATGTCCAAGTATGGCCATTCAGGTTACAGGGTTCGAGTTATATGCCAGGGTTCGAGTTATGTCCATTCATTGGCCGAGTATGGCCATTCAGGCCTATGAACGGACATAACTCGAACCCTGTGGAGCTGAGTTGTGGCGCTCGGTGCCACAGGATTCGAGTCCATACGATGCCATGGATGTTTGTAGTGGTTCGGCATCCACTCTAAGCCGTAAATCTCGGTTTCTTATGTTTGTTAAGCCATACTTCTACCTACGGATACTCCATCACAACAAAAGTTGCTCCTTTTTCCTTCAACATTGTCCCTACGGGTTCGTGGGCTTGGTATAGATGTATACCAAGTGGGATAAGAAACAACAAAACATGTATTTCTTTTTGAAATGAATACAAAATTAATGGAAAAATATTTTGGCTTGATTTTAATGATTTTTAAAATAGTTCAGTTTGATTTCAGAGCAACTGCAGGCTTTTTTGAAGTATGAACCCCAAGTATTTCAAGCAATTCGTTTTCAGTTGGAACACTTACTGGCCATGGCTCGTCAATGTGCAGATGAAGCAATGCTGTTCGTTCAACAAGAATATACTGTTTATTCTTTAGGTAATAATTTCACTATCTTGAATATTATTGAGAAATTAAATTAATTTTAAAAAGAAATTGTGGGCACATTCCAATAAATTAGATAGGTTTCTCGCATGAAAGCAGTGTCTTAACTATCTCTGAGGCAACACCTGCCAAAGTCTTTTCTTAATTTGAAACAGGATAAATACAGCTATATTTATTTTCTTATAAGAAATGTTATTACTGCATCACACCACACCATATCATCGATTGTAGAGCAGAGAGGCTTTCACAGTTTGGAAAAGATGTCGGTGAATTTGTGTATAATGAAGGTGACAAGAAAGTAGGGGGATTCAAGAAATCAGAGAAATGAGGGGGAAGTTGTTGAATGTATTTGAATATGGGTGAAGATGAGGGCCAAATAGCTAATGCAGGGATGGGCAAACTTTTCGGTCGCGGACCAAAAATCGAAAAAAAAAAAAAAAAAAAAATGTTTGGCGGCCAAGATAAATTTTTCTAAAATTTTAAAAACAATATACAAGTATTACAATTTAAATATGTTAATGAGATGAATGAAATTGCGATTTCATTTAAAAGTTCCTTATATTGAGGTTCGAAGGGAGATGTACTGATTCTAAGGAACGAGGCTACATGCTCACCTGTCAGTCTACTTCTGAGATAAATTCTTTCTAAGGTTCATAGTTGAAAACACTAGTTCATATATATGAGATGAAGCAAACACAGCACTGATTTTCTGGGCGTGAGATATTAAATTTAGAAAACTTACTTTCGATAATTATTTGTAAAACTCTAACTGGTTGGCGGCGATCTACAGCTATAACTAACAAAGAACTTTCGATTTTAACACTTTACCAATTGAAAGCTGTCTGTGCTTGCTTTTTCGTCGATTTATGTTTTGTAGAACAAAAATAGAGAAAGTAAAAAAGATCATCAGTCATTTGAAAAAAGGAAGAAAAAAAAATATTTAATCAAAGTAGAAAAGGATATGGATATATAATACACAGACCAGTCACATTAATGTGACCACCACCTACTTTTTCGACGTCAACGTGAAATAACCAATCACAAAAGGCAGGTGGCAGCACATTGTAGTGGAGTGTATATAAAGGGATGTTCTAGGGCATCCTTATATATACTTATGCTAAATCCTTACTAATCCTAAATCCTTTATATACTTATGGAGTATTAAAAGCTTGTGGCTTTTGACAGGTGGCCACATTAATGTGGCTGGACTGTGTATATAAATAAATATTTCTTTTTAATTTGCTTCGGACCGGCAAATTAAAATTCTATCCGTGGGCCGTAATTTGCCTATCCCTGACCTAGTGGTATGAAGTTCGATGCCACAGGTTTCGGATTCGCGTTCTGGCTGTACCATGGATGATTGTAGAGTGGTTCGGTTTCAATGGCCTTTCTGCAAATTTGCAAAACCTCTAACAGCTAAAATTGCCAAATTTTTTATAATTAATTTAGCATTGTACGCTGCGCATTTGGCATTTATTTACAGAATAAAAAAAAACTCTTAACGCAATAAAAGTAATCAATTCAATTAAAAACAACTATTTGCATATTTCTGCAGTATTTTGTTAAATATTACGTGTGTAACATCTAAACAGCAAAATTCTTTATTTATTCTTTAGTAAATAGTGTTATTTATATTTGTTTTACAAAATATTGTAGTGATCATTCTAAGAGTTTTTTATATTTAGTATATAGTTAATAAAACACCAGAGATGATATAAATATTTTAATATTAAATAATTTTTAAATAAGATTATGAAATTCCAACATGCGTAAGTAAACATACTAACAAGAATAAATTGAAAAGAAAAAAATTTAATTTTTAAGATGAAACTAAAATTATTATTATTATTATTTTAAAATGATATAATCAATGTGGGATTTAATATAATAATGACAACTACTAATAATCTTTTTAATAATAATTTGTATCTATTTTTCAGTTGTAGGATTTTTTGATGACCAATGGTACTAAACTTCTATGGTATCCTAGCCAAAATATTCCACGGTCGATGATAGAAAAACCAATTAGCTGCAAAGACTACAATTTTAACTTGACAATCAACGACTTATGTTTAAGCGAGTTAGGGGTCCACGGTAAGTTATTCTATAATTTTGACAGAACTCTGTGAAAAATGCAATATGTTTAATCATTTCTCAACACTACAACTTGCAAACGAAATGGTGTTTGCATTTAATAAAATTCTCGAACGTAGTCAAACTATACCGTGATTATGTTTAGATTAAGCAAGTAATATAAAAATATTTTTTAAAGACAATTCCTACATTTTTTTCACTATATTGCAGAAAGTCCTTTATAAATAACTTTCATTTATTTTTTAAGATCATGTGGCGCCATCTATTGGTAGATATATATGTAACTTAAATCTAAAAAGCCTAAAATTAATTAATTAAATTCAATGAATTAATTAATATTTGAAAAACTGTATTCACATCAAGCTCATCCACTACAAGTTCAAAAACTGTATTTGAACTTGAGTGGATGAATAAAAAAAGTATTTTATGAACGATTGAAAATTTGTACAAGATATATATAAGGAGAGTGTGAGCTAATGGAAGGAATTGAAAAGACACTAATCACTACACGCAATGATTAATAATAATTGTTATTATTTGAACTCAGGCGTTTATTAAAAGTTAATATTAAGTAGAATTATTCCAGTATGTGATATCACAGAAAAATCACAACACTCAGAAGTCATGTTTTGCTTTGTGGAACATATTTTAGATATGTGCAATGTATACCATAAATTCATTAAAAAATAATAATAAGCATATTATTATTATTATTATTTATTTCATCTTTTTCTGAGATATTAATATTAATTTTTAAAAAAGTAATGCGAAAATATTGATAATGATATTGGTAATATTAAATGTCTTTATTCTCTAGTAGCTAATAAATTATTTGTTCAAAAGCTCCAAATGACGCTCAACTAATACTAAATCACGTTTACTACTGATCCCACTTATAACGCATATTTACATTGAGCCAAGTACATCATTAATTTATTTCAGGGAATAGATATGCAGCTTCTATTTAGCCTTGTGTGGGTCCGGGTTAGAATAACTTCACTGCAGCCCATGAATAAATCCAAAAGGCAGCAAAATGGGTCCCCGGTGTCCGGGCGTATAATCAGGTGGTAAAGTCAAATTTCTCCCTTAGAGTGCCCCACGTCTTTGTGCCACAAGGTCAAGGACAAAAAGAATCTGCATTTTTTACCCTTTATAACTATCATGACCTTTATCATGTCTTTGTACCCCAGGTTAGCTTTTAGGTGATGATCAATTGGCTAGCGCTCTGGCCTTTGGTACCACTGACTTCAGGTTCGAATCCAGGCGGTGAATCAGGTTTCAGGTTCGAATACTGGCAATGGCCTGGATGTTTGTGAGTGGTTTGGAATTCACGTTAAACTGTAGGTTCCATAATTAACCTAAAGTGCGCAAAAAATGACAGAAGAGCTACAAAACCATATCAGCGAGGTTAGGGACAAAAAAAATTTGCATTTTACCCTTTTTATCATGGCTTGTCGATCTAAGCACACATGGATTTGGTCTAGATGCTGGTCGACCAGTGGGCCAAGAAACAACAACAGATAAGAGAGACAGTCATCTTTTTTCCTGTTTGGGTAATATAAAGTGGATCTTTCTGCAAGTTCTCTTCTGATCTGTAAATTCCTTAAGTTTTTGACTCTTACATTTGATTTAGTTTCTAGCTAGTTAGACCAGATCGAATAAATAACAACAACTACAGTAACTAAATTAAAATAATGTTTATAGTTACAGGAACAGCAATCCTTGTGATCTGAGCGATGAATGCTTAAAAGAGAAGACGAAACCAAACCAAAGAGGGTACGAGCTACGCATCAAGTAATTTTTATTGGGAGATGCTGGAAATAGTAAAGTCCTTTGTTTAAAATTCTTAAATTAATTTTTATCTGTGAAAATATGCTATGCAACGCCCAGTGGGACAGAATAACCAGAAGGATAGCAAAAAGTCCAAAAAAAATTCGGATATTTATGATTTTTTTGAATTAATTTTTAAATACATCCTTTGTATAAAAAGCTAATTTTAAAGAAACAAATTGCAGTCATAAATATTTTTAATGGAACATGGATTTGTTTTGGAATAGAAAATTAATACAGAATACATTTTTGTATAAGGCCAACTATTAAGAAAAACACGATATGTTGTTATTATGTTATTGTTACATTTATATATGTGGGCCTGGGTAATTTAGTGGCTAATGTGCCTCTAGAATAAAGGAGGGCCTGAATTCAGAAAAAGGTTTCGGGTTCGAGCTCCTGGCGGTGCCATGGATGTTTGTAGCGGTTCGAATCCACTTTTAAACTGTAGGTCCCGGTCTGTTTAGCCTAAATTGTGCACAAGATAATTGTAGAGCGACAAACCAAAATTCAAAAACAAAGGTAGGTGTCTACAAGATACTGAAACATCAACCAAATAGAGGCCTGTATCCTGATATCCTACACACTCGGGGCATTCTACATTGTGAAATTTTACTATTTGGAGATACTCACATTAAAGTAACAAATTAAAGTCAGCAACTTAAGTCATTCTGAGAACTTCAATGTTTAAAGTCGGAATAAATACGTAAATGGGATTCTTCCATAAAGTTTGAAGAAAACACAATGTGCGAACCTTCGAATGTCATTTTTAGTATTAGTATTAGGTATTCAATATAAACTCCTGATGAAATACTGAA